>JBBMOL010001401.1:30000-37500 GCA_037954665.1 Laguncularia racemosa | reverse complement strand
CAATCTAATTAGTTTCTATTTCTTTATTTCTTATAGGATAAGAATATGGATTAGAAATCCTTTATTTTTTCAACCCAATCGCTCTTTTGATTCTGGAAAAAACTATCTTTATCAATATGCTGGTTCTTTTACACATTTATTTTATTTTATGTCCAACCCAGAATGGAAAATAGCTAATAAGTAGGACTTATTAAAAAAAATTGATAATTATCCCTTGATGAAAAACCTTTCCCGTCTCAGGCACTAATATATTTTTAACATGTAATTAGATCGGGTAATCATTCAAATTTAAGAACAGAAGCTCGTTGCTTTTTCTTTCCATATAATTAATTGGCGTCACATGATAGGACTCTATCCATTTATTCAATTGACCCAATTCTGAATTAGAATTAATTGCATTTTCTTTCTTACTAACAATTCAATTCAAATAAGGTTTTGAACCGATCCGGTAAGAATGAAATATTTTCAGAATTCTCTATTGATGCGACATGCTGTTTTTTCCATTCAGTCCTTTCAGGATCAGTCGTGGTCTTACAAACTCTACCGAGGGTCTGAACGAATCTGTTACTTCATACAAATGTATAAAAGATGCTAGCCGCACTTAAAAGCCGAATACTCTACCGTTGAGTTAGCAACCCCAAGAAACAAAACTTCGTACGTCGAAATCCATACGGAAAATAAATACAAGATAAATTTGCACGATGCAATCAATCAAAACATTGAACTACCAAAAAGTCTATCGAATAAAAATTTCGAATTGATTCGAAATCAAAAAAATAAAAAGAAACAGATTCAGATAAAAATAAATTAAGAAAAGAAATAGAATAAAAAGGAAAATTTTTATAGTTTTATAGAATGTCTCTTATCACTTATGTTATCCATTTTTTTTTTTCAATCAAAAAAAACTTTTTTTTTTGTTTTTATCTCACACAAAAACAACTTCTTATATCATAAGAAATATAAATTCTAACAAATAGAAATATAACGAAGACATATAAATTTGATTAAGTGAATTTCAAGGTCAAGTCACAAACCAAACTTAGGAAAGATAAATAGATCCGTTTCGACACGATCGAATTATATTCGTTCAATACACTGTTGTCAATATGAATGCTTAGATTTAGATAAAGAGTGCACTGAAAAAAAAATTAATAAAAGACTTGTGTTGACTTGGATTTACACTAGATATCCAATATACATAACTAGAAAAAGAAAAGCATAGGTAAAGGTCAAAGAAGAAATTAGGCAAGAAATAGGAAAGAATCCCAGGTTTATTTCTTTCTTATTTGTTAAGTTAATGACGATGACGTTCCAACAAAAACCGAATCGCAGTAAGATCAAAATTTGCTATTTCTCGTCGATCCAATTATTCATTTCTTCTATCGACCTTATATCAATAAAGTTAGATAAAAAAAAAGTTTGAAGAAAGTAAAAGAGGGAGAGGGGGGTCAATAGTATAGTAGAAAAAAGCTATTTTATTTATACAAAGCTATATAGGAACCGCCCCCTCCCTCGTCTGTTTTGTTTTTGTATTTCATTAATTGATTTGCGTTTGATTAAGACGACGAAATTCCGTAAAAACTCCCGCCTTCCTTAAAATATCATAAACAGTTCCTGTAGGTTGAGCGCCTTTTTCAAGAAAATATAGAATAGTAGGAATATTTAAATAGGTTTGATTATTTATCGGATCATAAAAACCTACTTTCCGAAGATCTCTTCCTTCTCTTCGGGATCGAACATCAATTGCAACGATTCGATAAACGGCTCATTGGGATAGATGTAGATGAACTATAACCCCCCCTAGAAACGTATACGAAGTTTTCTCCTCGTACGGCTCGAGAAATTCGAAGTTATGGCTATGTATCGAATTAGAATCTCAAATAGAGATCCATAAAAGTATCAAATTAATTAGACTATGCTTATTTAATACTTTACTTCATTTATTCTTTTCTTTTTTAATCAAACAAAAAATTTGTATTCTCATAACTCAAGTTGGATAATTCTGAAATAGTTCCAAAGAAAAGCTTTAGGCATTTCATTTTTTTTTTTTGTTTTGAGCGGTCTCTAATCCCCCTTTTTTTGTTTGTCTCATTTCGAATATATTTCGATTCTTCATTCTTGATCGAGTTGTCGAGACAATTGAAAAAAGGGTATTTCCTTGTTCCAAGATACTTTATCTTTGACTTGAATCATTGGGTTTAGACATTACTTCGGTGACTTTTAATCATTTCAAAATGGCAGCAACATGCCCCTTTTTATGAATTATTTCTATCAAATAATTATACGAACGGGTGATTTGATTCCCGTACGATACACTTTTGATCAAAAGAGTTTCACTAATCCCAACAAATTTTCCTTTTTTGGATTTGAAACTTGTTCGAATTTGATCCTTTCGATTTCTAGATCGACAATATACTTACGAAGTTGGTCAAACTTATTTATTAATTGGCACTAACCCTAGATCCTTGCCCCGGAGAAATGAATCAATACTTTCTACTCGAGCTACATCACGTACTAGTTCCATTAGAACCCAACAGGTTCCATTGGAATAAAGGATGTCGAGCCAAGAGCATCTTCATTCCTTTATAATATAAAAATGGTGGTGTAAAAATCCACAGCTGATTATGTCCGTCAAGTCGCACGTTGCTTTCTACCACATCGTTTCAAACGAAGTTTTACCATAACATTCCTCTAGTTTGGAGTTTGGAACTGGTATGTAATTGATTCAATTATGGAATCATGAATAGTCATTTATTTTTTCCTTCAGCCATTACATAGGAATCCATATTCGTTCTTCTTTTCTATGTTTATGAATCAAGAAGTCTTAGCAAGAATTCAATTTCACCCCATACTTTATTGGATGAATGCAATATTTTGATTTTATTTATAATTTCTACATATTTTCTAGAACAAAAAGCTCGTTATTTGTGAATCGAAATTGTATCTTCAAGTAACTTGATAGAGTATATTCAACAATCTGACACTTCTTTTCTTCGAGTATCAAATACTCATAAGAAATCATGCAAGCAAATAGGTATTTAATTGAAAAAATCTCTACACTCTCACTAGTTGAAGAAAGTTTTACTAAGAATCACATTTGACATCCGAAATAAATCCATCGTCGAATTAAACCCCATTGATTAAAAAAATACGAATAAATTGAAAAAACAAAGTGTAATTTCTATTTTTTTCGTCGAATGTTGTTGATGGAAAGAAAGATTTAAGTTCTTATTCTTTTATTTCCTACTGAAAATAAAAATTCGAAATCCAAATAAAAAAAAATAAGGAATTTCCTCGATCTATCAGATAGACTGAAGAATTGTCATTGGAATTTATGATAAATTTATGATTTATGATAAATTTATCATAAATTCCAATGACAATTCTTCAGTCTATCTGATAGATCGAGGAAATTCCTTATTTTTTTTTATTTGGATTTCGAATTTTTATTTTCAGTAGGAAATAAAAGAATAAGAACTTAAATCTTTCTTTCATCAACAACATTCGACGAAAAAAATAGAAATTACACTTTGTTTTTTCAATTTATTCGTATTTTTTTAATCAATGGGGTTTAATTCGACGATGGATTTATTTCGGATGTCAAATGTGATTCTTAGTAAAACTTTCTTCAACTAGTGAGAGTGTAGAGATTTTTTCAATTAAATACCTATTTGCTTGCATGATTTCTTATGAGTATTTGATACTCGAAGAAAAGAAGTGTCAGATTGTTGAATATACTCTATCAAGTTACTTGAAGATACAATTTCGATTCACAAATAACGAGCTTTTTGTTCTAGAAAATATGTAGAAATTTATAAATAAAATCAAAATATTGCATTCATCCAATAAAGTATGGGGTGAAATTGAATTCTTGCTAAGACTTCTTGATTCATAAACATAGAAAAGAAGAACGAATATGGATTCCTATGTAATGGCTGGAAGGAAAAAATAAATGACTATTCATGATTCCATAATTGAATCAATTACATACCAGTTCCAAACTCCAAACTAGAGGAATGTTATGGTAAAACTTCGTTTGAAACGATGTGGTAGAAAGCAACGTGCGACTTGACGGACATAATCAGCTGTGGATTTTTACACCCACCATTTTTATATTATAAAGGAATGAAGATGCTCTTGGCTCGACATCCTTTATTCCAATGGAACCTGTTGGGTTCTAATGGAACTAGTACGTGATGTAGCTCGAGTAGAAAGTATTGATTCATTTCTCCGGGGCAAGGATCTAGGGTTAGTGCCAATTAATAAATAAGTTTGACCAACTTCGTAAGTATATTGTCGATCTAGAAATCGAAAGGATCAAATTCGAACAAGTTTCAAATCCAAAAAAGGAAAATTTGTTGGGATTAGTGAAACTCTTTTGATCAAAAGTGTATCGTACGGGAATCAAATCACCCGTTCGTATAATTATTTGATAGAAATAATTCATAAAAAGGGGCATGTTGCTGCCATTTTGAAATGATTAAAAGTCACCGAAGTAATGTCTAAACCCAATGATTCAAGTCAAAGATAAAGTATCTTGGAACAAGGAAATACCCTTTTTTCAATTGTCTCGACAACTCGATCAAGAATGAAGAATCGAAATATATTCGAAATGAGACAAACAAAAAAAGGGGGATTAGAGACCGCTCAAAACAAAAAAAAAAAATGAAATGCCTAAAGCTTTTCTTTGGAACTATTTCAGAATTATCCAACTTGAGTTATGAGAATACAAATTTTTTGTTCGATTAAAAAAGAAAGAATAAATGAAGTAAAGTATTAAATAAGCATAGTCTAATTAATTTGATACTTTTATGGATCTCTATTTGAGATTCTAATTCGATACATAGCCATAACTTCGAATTTCTCGAGCCGTACGAGGAGAAAACTTCGTATACGTTTCTAGGGGGGGTTATAGTTCATCTACATCTATCCCAATGAGCCGTTTATCGAATCGTTGCAATTGATGTTCGATCCCGAAGAGAAGGAAGAGATCTTCGGAAAGTAGGTTTTTATGATCCGATAAATAATCAAACCTATTTAAATATTCCTACTATTCTATATTTTCTTGAAAAAGGCGCTCAACCTACAGGAACTGTTTATGATATTTTAAGGAAGGCGGGAGTTTTTACGGAATTTCGTCGTCTTAATCAAACGCAAATCAATTAATGAAATACAAAAACAAAACAGACGAGGGAGGGGGCGGTTCCTATATAGCTTTGTATAAATAAAATAGCTTTTTTCTACTATACTATTGACCCCCCCTCTCCCTCTTTTACTTTCTTCAAACTTTTTTTTTATCTAACTTTATTGATATAAGGTCGATAGAAGAAATGAATAATTGGATCGACGAGAAATAGCAAATTTTGATCTTACTGCGATTCGGTTTTTGTTGGAACGTCATCGTCATTAACTTAACAAATAAGAAAGAAATAAACCTGGGATTCTTTCCTATTTCTTGCCTAATTTCTTCTTTGACCTTTACCTATGCTTTTCTTTTTCTAGTTATGTATATTGGATATCTAGTGTAAATCCAAGTCAACACAAGTCTTTTATTAATTTTTTTTTCAGTGCACTCTTTATCTAAATCTAAGCATTCATATTGACAACAGTGTATTGAACGAATATAATTCGATCGTGTCGAAACGGATCTATTTATCTTTCCTAAGTTTGGTTTGTGACTTGACCTTGAAATTCACTTAATCAAATTTATATGTCTTCGTTATATTTCTATTTGTTAGAATTTATATTTCTTATGATATAAGAAGTTGTTTTTGTGTGAGATAAAAACAAAAAAAAAAGTTTTTTTTGATTGAAAAAAAAAAAATGGATAACATAAGTGATAAGAGACATTCTATAAAACTATAAAAATTTTCCTTTTTATTCTATTTCTTTTCTTAATTTATTTTTATCTGAATCTGTTTCTTTTTATTTTTTTGATTTCGAATCAATTCGAAATTTTTTATTCGATAGACTTTTTGGTAGTTCAATGTTTTGATTGATTGCATCGTGCAAATTTATCTTGTATTTATTTTCCGTATGGATTTCGACGTACGAAGTTTTGTTTCTTGGGGTTGCTAACTCAACGGTAGAGTATTCGGCTTTTAAGTGCGGCTAGCATCTTTTATACATTTGTATGAAGTAACAGATTCGTTCAGACCCTCGGTAGAGTTTGTAAGACCACGACTGATCCTGAAAGGACTGAATGGAAAAAACAGCATGTCGCATCAATAGAGAATTCTGAAAATATTTCATTCTTACCGGATCGGTTCAAAACCTTATTTGAATTGAATTGTTAGTAAGAAAGAAAATGCAATTAATTCTAATTCAGAATTGGGTCAATTGAATAAATGGATAGAGTCCTATCATGTGACGCCAATTAATTATATGGAAAGAAAAAGCAACGAGCTTCTGTTCTTAAATTTGAATGATTACCCGATCTAATTACATGTTAAAAATATATTAGTGCCTGAGACGGGAAAGGTTTTTCATCAAGGGATAATTATCAATTTTTTTTAATAAGTCCTACTTATTAGCTATTTTCCATTCTGGGTTGGACATAAAATAAAATAAATGTGTAAAAGAACCAGCATATTGATAAAGATAGTTTTTTCCAGAATCAAAAGAGCGATTGGGTTGAAAAAATAAAGGATTTCTAATCCATATTCTTATCCTATAAGAAATAAAGAAATAGAAACTAATTAGATTGAAGAGGATAGAGAGTCCGTTAATAAGTATACCTGTCTCCGAGTTATACATTCTTTTCTTACTATAATATCTTGTTTTAACTGTATCGCACTACGTATCATTTGATAACTAATAAAAAAAAATACCCTCCTTCTTTGTTTTTTGTGTTCAAATTGAATTGGAAATGGAGGAATTTCAAGGATATTTCAAACTAGATAGATCTCGACAACATGATTTCCTATACCCACTTATTTTTCGGGAGTATATTTATGTACTTGCTCATGATGGTGGTTTAAATAGATCCGTTTTGTTTGAAAATGCAGGTTATGACAATAAATCTAGTTCAATTATTGTGAAACGATTAATTAATCGAATGTATCAACAGAATTTTTTGATTATTTCGGCTAATGATTCGAGTGAAAATCAACTTTTTTGGCACAATAAGAATTTTTATTCGAAAATTCTATCAGAGGTATTTGTAGTCATTGTGGAAATTCCATTTTCCCTACGATTAGTATTTTACGTAGACTTAGAAAAGAAAGAAATAGCAAAGTCCCATAATTTACGATCACTTCATTCACTATTTCCTTTTTTAGAGGACAAAATTGCCCATTTAGATTATGTGTCAAATGTACTAATACCCTATCCCACCCATCTGGAAATCTTGGTTCAAAGTCTTCGCTACTGGGTGCAAGATGCCTCTTCTTTGCATTTATTACGTTTCTTTCTCTACGACTATTGGAATAGTCTTATTACTCCAAATAAACATATTTCCATTTTATCAAAAGGTAATCCAAGATTATTCTTGTTCCTATA
>JBBMOL010001401.1:17500-22500 GCA_037954665.1 Laguncularia racemosa | reverse complement strand
TGGTTCTACCTCCTGTTTTTTATGAAGAGAATGAATCTTTTTATCGAAGGATCAGAAAAAAATGGGTCCGGATCTCCTGCGGGAATGATTTGGAAGATCCAAAACCAAAAATAGTGGTATTTGCTAGCAACAACATAATGGAGGCAGTCAATCAATATAGATTGATCCGAAATCTGATTCAAATCCAATATAGCACCTATGGGTACATAAGAAATGTATTGAATCGATTCTTTTTAATGAATAGATCCGATCGCAACTTCGAATATGGAATTCAAAGGGATCAAATAGGAAATGATACTCTGAATCATAGAACTATAATGAAATATACGATCAACCAACATTTATCGAATTTGAAAAAGAGTCAGTTCGATCCTCTTATTTTTCTTTCTCGAACCGAGAGATCCGTGAATCGGGATCCTAATGCATATAGATACAAATGGTCCAATGGGAGCAAGAATTTCCAGGAACATTTGGAACATTTCGTTTCTGAGCAGAAGAGCCGTTTTCAAGTAGTCTTCGATCGATTACGTATTAATCAATATTCGATTGATTGGTCTGAGGTTATCGACAAAAAGGATTTGTCTAAGTCACTTCGTTTCATTTTGTCCAAGTTACTTCTCTTTTTGTCCAAGTTTCTTCTTTTTTTGTCTAACTCACTTCCTTTTTTCTTTGTGAGTTTCGGGAATACCCCCATTCATAGGTCCGAGATCCGCGTCTATGAATTGAAAGGTCCGAATGATCAACTCTGCAATCAGTTGTTAGAATCAATAGGTCTTCAAATCGTTCATTTCAAAAAATTGAAACCATTATTATTGGATGATCATGATACTTCCCAAAAATCGAAATTATTGATCAATGGAGGAACAATATCACCATTTTTGTTCAATAAGATACCAAAGTGGATGATTGACTCATTCCATACTAGAAATAATCGCAGGAAATCTTTTGATAACACGGATTCCTATTTCTCAATGATATCCCACGATCAAGACAATTGGCTGAATCCCGTGAAACCATTTCATCGAAGTTCATTGATGTCTTCTTTTTATAAAGCAAATCGACTTCGATTCTTGAATCATCCACACCACTTCTGCTTCTATTGTAACAAAAGATTCCCCTTTTATGTGGAAAGAGCCCGTATCAAGAATTATGATTTTACGTATGGGCAATTCCTCAATATCTTGTTCATTCGCAACAAAATATTTTCTTTGTGCGGCGGTAAAAAAAAACATGCTTTTTTGGAGAGAGATACTATTTCACCAATCGAGTCACAGGTATCTAACATATTCATACCTAACGATTTTCCACAAAGTGGTGACGAAAGGTATAATTTGTACAAATCTTTCCATTTTGCAATTCGATCCGATCCAGCGGTTCGTAGAGCTATTTACTCGATCGCAGACATTTCTGGAACACCTCTAACAGAGGGACAAATAGTCAATTTTGAAAGAACTTATTGTCAACCTCTTTCCGATATGAATCTATCTGATTCAGAAGGGAAGAACTTGTATCAGTATCTCCATTTCAATTCAAACATGGGTTTGATTCACACTCCATGTTCTGAGAAATATTTACCATCCGAAAAGAGGAAAAAAACGGAGTCTTTGTCTAAAGAAATGCGTTGAGAAAGGGCAGATGTATAGAACCTTTCAACGAGATAGTGCTTTTTCAACTCTCTCAAAATGGAATCTATTCCAAACATATATGCCATGGTTCCTTACCTCGACAGGGTACAAATATCTAAATTTGCTATTTTTAGATACTTTTTCAGACCTATTGCCGATACTAAGTAGCAGTAAAAAATTTGTATCCATTTTTCATGATATTATGCATGGATCAGATATATCATGGCGAATTCTTCAGAAAAAATTGCGTCTTCCACAACGGAATCTGATAAGTGAGATTTCGAGTAAGTGTTTCCATAATCTTCTTCTGTCCGAAGAAATGATTCATCGAAATAATGAGTCACCATTGATATCGACACATCTGAGATCTCCAAATGTTCGGGAGTTCCTCTATTCAATCCTTTTCCTTCTTCTTGTTGCTGCATATCTCGTTCGTACACATCTTCTCTTTGTTTCCCGAGCCTCTAGTGGGTTAGAGACAGAGTGCGAAAAGGTCAAATCTTTGATGATTCCATCATACATGATGGAGTTGCGAAAACTTCTGGATAGGTACCCTACATCTGAACTGAATTCTTTCTGGTTAAAGAATCTCTTTCTAGTTGCTCTGAAAAAATTAGGAGATTCTCTAGAAGAAATACGGGGTTCTGCTTCTGGCGGCAACATGCTATGGGGTGGTGGTCCCGCTTATGGGGTCAAATCAATACGCTCTAAGAAGAAATATTTTAATATCAATCTCATCGATATTATCGATCTCCTAAGTATCATACCAAATCCCATCCATCGAATCACTTTTTCGAAAAATACGAGACATCTGAGTCATACAAGTAAAGAGATCTATTCATTGATAAGAAAAAGAAAAAATGTGAACGGTGATTGGATTGATGATAAAATAGAATCCTGGGTCGCGAACAGTGATTCGATTGATGATAAAGAAAGAGAATTCTTGGTTCAGTTTTCCACCTTAACGACAGAAAAAAGGTTTGATCAAATTCTATTGAGTTTGACGCATAGTGATCATTTATCAAAGAATGACTCTGGTTATCAAATGATTGAACAACCGGGAGCAATTTACTTACGATACTTAGTTGACATTCATAAAAAGTATCTAATGAATTATGAGTTCAATACATCCTGTTTAGCAGAAAGACGGATATTCCTTGCTCATTATCAGACAATTACTTATTTACAAACCTCGTGTGGGGCTAATAGTTTTCATTTCACATCTCATGGAAAACCCTTTTCGCTCCGCTTAGCCCTATCCCCCTCTCGGGGTATTTTAGTGATAGGTTCTATAGGAACTGGACGATCCTATTTGGTCAAATACCTAGCGACAAACTCCTATGTTCCTTTCATTACAGTATTTCTGAACAAGTTCCTGGATAACAAGCCTAAAGGTTTTCTTATTGATGATATCGATATTGAGGATAGTGACGATATTGAGGATAGTGACGATATTGATCGTGACCTTGATACGGAGCTGGAGCTTCTAACTATGATGAATGCGCTAACTATGGATATGATGCCGGAAATAGACCGATTTTATATCACCCTTCAATTCGAATTAGCAAAAGCAATGTCTCCTTGCATAATATGGATTCCAAACATTCATGATCTGGATGTGAATGAGTCGAATTACTTATCCCTCGGTCTATTGGTGAACTATCTCTCCAGGGATTGTGAAAGATGTTCCACTAAAAATATTCTTGTTATTGCTTCGACTCATATTCCCCAAAAAGTGGATCCCGCTCTAATAGCTCCGAATAAATTAAATACATGCATTAAGATACGAAGGCTTCTTATTCCACAACAACGAAAGCACTTTTTCACCCTTTCATATACTAGGGGATTTCACTTGGAAAAGAAAATGTTCCATACTAATGGATTCGGGTCCATAACCATGGGTTCCAATGTACGAGATCTTGTAGCACTTACCAATGAGGCCCTATCGATTAGTATTACACAGAAGAAATCAATTCTAGACACTAATACAATTAGATCTGCTCTTCATAGACAAACTTGGGATTTGCGATCCCAGGTAAGATCGGTTCAGGATCATGGGATCCTTTTCTATCAGATAGGAAGGGCTGTTGCACAAAATGTATTTCTAAGTAATTGCCCCATAGATCCTATATCTATCTATATGAAGAAGAAATCATGTAACGAAGGGAATTCTTTTTTGTCCAAATGGTACTTCGAACTTGGAACGAGCATGAAGAAATTAACGATACTTCTTTATCTTTTGAGTTGTTCTGCCGGATTGATCGCTCAAGACCTTTGGTCTCTACCCGGATCCGATGAAAAAAACGGGATCACTTCTTATGGACTCGTTGAGAATGATTCTGATCTAGTTCATGGCCTATTAGAAGTAGAAGGCGCTCTGGTGGGATCCTCGCGGACAGAAAAAGATTGCAGTCAGTTTGATAATGATCGAGTGACATTGCTTCTTCGGCCCAAACCAAGGAATCCTTTAGATATGATGCAAAACGGATCTTGTTCTATCGTTGATCAGAGATTTCTCTATGAAAAATACGAATCGGAGTTTGAAGAAGGGGAAGGAGAAGGAGTCCTCGACCCGCAACAGATAGAGGAGGACTTATTCAATCACATAGTTTGGGCTCCTAGAATATGGCGCCCTTGGGGCTTTCTATTTGATTGTATCGAAAGGACCAATGAATTGGGATTTCCCTATCGGGCCAGGTCATTTCGGGGCAAGCGGATCATTTATGATGAAAAGGATGAGCTTCAAGAGAATGATTCGGAGTTCTTGCAGAGTGGAACCATGCAGTACCAGACACGAGATAGATCTTCCAAAGAACAAGGCTTTTTTCGAATAAGCCAATTCATTTGGGACCCTGCAGATCCACTCTTTTTCCTATTCAAAGATCAGCCCTTTGTCTCTGTGTTTTCACATCGAGAATTCTTTGCAGATGAAGAGATGTCAAAGGGGCTTCTTACTTCCCAAAGAGATCCCCCTACATCTATATATAAACGCTGGTTTATCAAGAATACGCAAGAAAAGCACTTCGAATTGTTGATTCATCGCCAGAGATGGCTTAGAACCAATAGTTCATTATCTAATGGATTTTTCCGTTCTAATACTCCATCCGAGAGTTATCAGTATTTATCAAATATGTTCCTATCTAACGGAAGGCTATTGGATCAAATGACAAAGACATTGTTGAGAAAAAGATGGCTTTTCCGGATGAAATGAAAATCGGATTCATGGAACAGTAGAAAGGTTTCCCATTAGTTAGCCGGAAAAATATGTGGCCGTGAAATAGGGATTAAGTGGAACAGAATTGACTGAGTGGTAGAGTCGTTGAAACACCTCTTTCTTCTATATTTTGGACCTTAGCTCCACGGAGCAATATGCAA
>JBBMOL010001400.1:0-40363 GCA_037954665.1 Laguncularia racemosa | reverse complement strand
AATCAAGACAGATATAACTAAGACCCTTGGCCACACTAGCCCCAAACCAAAACATTTTTTGGGGCCTTTAGGAAAGCACTTAACTTTATAAAAAATTTTTTTCCAAATCTATAGAATAAAAAATACAATCTTACCAAAAGAAATGTACTGGTCAATAAATAGAATTATCATAAACTATGCATTTGTTAAGCTGACATTTTACCCAAAATTTAAAACCCCTTTTCTTTGTTTCGGGGAAAAAAAATTTTCACATTTTTAAAAATAAAAAAATTACTTTGTTAATTATCTGGATAAGAATTTTTAAATGGGAAAACAATTCCCCTTTTTTAAAAAACATTAAAAAAAACAAATAAACTATTCTGGATCCCCTGCTCTGAAAAACCATAAACCCCCCTTTTTAAAATTACATCCCCCTTTTCCCCTACATTAAGCACACAAAATTTTAATTGGCAGAAAAAAAGTTTTTTTCGTTTCCCAAAAATAAAGCTTTTATGTTTAATTTAATAAAATAATATTTGACTAAAAATGAATATTTAATTGCAAAAAAAAGATTACAAATTTTTATCCCCAAACAAAGAAACCCCAAAACCCAAAAATTATTCAATAAAAAATTAATTCACTCCCTTTTCCATACTCCCTTAAAATTAAACCCAATTTAAATTTTTTTTTAATTTTTTCAGCTTCAGGGCCACCTATTTTTCTCCTTTAAAAAAACGTTTGGGTTTAAACCCAAATAAAAGTAAATAGAATACTCATTTAATTTGTGGAATTTTTTTTTGACAGAAATTCCCCTTGTTGCGGCCAAATACAGAATTGCAAACCCTTTTGTCAAGACAAAAGGGAAATAAAACCCTGATTTTTTTTCTTCGCATAAAACCCAAAAATCTAAAAAATGAGAAAACCATCTAAATAAAGGAAAGGAGATTTTCCCAGAAAGGGGCATATTGTATCTTTAGATATCTTTCAAATTTCTTTTTCAAAACCTTTTTAAAAAATAACCAAAAAAAAATTTAAAAAATGGTTATTTTCATTAAACAAACCCCAAAATTGATTCTTTTCTAATTTTCCATTCCATCAACAAACATCCCCAAAAAAATTTAAAAAATTTACAGTTCACACCCCTCAAAAAAAAAATCCCGGCCAACCCCCGTTTAAATTACAAAAGGGAAAAAACTACTCTCGGTAAAAAGTAAATGGAAACCACACAAAAGAAATCTTTTCGCGCTCCCAATGCCCTTAGCCCCCAAACCCCAAAACCTTGGCGGAGCGGCTACCATTATTCCACATGCCCAAGTAGCTGATAATAATCATGAACGGGCCCAAAAACACTCTTTCCCCTTTTTACCTAAAATTATCTCATAAAGGGAATTGTCTTAAGTCAAAAACAAATTTAAAAATGACCAATCAAAAAGGAAAATAAAATCTATCTTATTCATTTAAAATGACAAAAAAATTTAACATGAATTTTAAAAGGCAAAAAAGGTAAAATAGACTTACTGCAAGAGACGATTTTACACGGGGCCGGAAAAGACAGGGGATGGGAATGGGAAAACTACCGACAAAAAACCCCAAAAACCCAAAACAAAAAAGGCTACACAGAAAAAAAAACACCACGGGAAACAGAAGGGGCTAAAGAGCAGCGGAGAAGTACGGAAAAAAAAACCATTCTTTTTTCTCTTTTCCCCGTTCTCGTTCTCGCCCAAAACCCAAAACCCGGGCCCGGCGACGGAGAGTTTCGGGGAAAACTTCCATGATCGCACGTTTTAAAAACGTAGGGCCTTTAGAAAATTAAATGAAAGTAGTATGTATTTGTAGATAGATGAAAAAAAGGAATGTAAAATTAGGGTTTATGTACAGGGGAAGTTTGAATTTTTTGGGTTTTGGGGGGATGGGATAGTGTACAGGGGGGTTTGGAGAGAGAAGACCGGCCCACCGGGGGGAATAGGTCTCCCGTGATCGGAGAAAAGCCTAATTTGGGGAGAGAGAGAGAGAGACAGGGGGATGGTTGCAGTTTTCTTTTTTGGGGCCCAAAGGGGAAAAAAAGAAGATGAATTTTTCCTAAAGGGGCCCGGGGGAAAAAAAATTGATTTCTTACCCGGGGCTCTTACCAGTCCCCCCGGGCCCAAATTTTTTTTGGCCCCAAAAGGGGCCCCGCCCGGGTTAAGTAGGGTTGCCCGATCCACGGCCTGTTTGGATGATTTCAAAAATTGCGGGAAGAAACCCAAAAATATAATAAATACAAAAAGCCAAAGGAGGGGGAAAATATTTTTTTTGAAAACTTTCCCAACAAAAACTATAATTATATTAAAAATTAATTTAAAATAATTTTTTTTTTTATATTTTCAATGAACAGCCCCTTTTCCGTAATTTAAAACACGGCCCCCAAAAAAAAAAAAAAAAAAGGGGAAAAAAAAAAGGAAAAACTCCATTACCCCTTAGATAAGAAAAGTCACCTTATTTTTAATGTCTTTTTTTCCTAATTATTTTGCCCAGGCACCAAAACTGCCATCTCTTATTTGTTAAATGATATTAACAACATTTTATCGGGGGAAAAAAAAAAACTGCCACAAAATTATATGACTATTTAGTGTATCCCAAAAAAATTTTAAAAGGGTCTATCAATTTTTTTTTAAAAAAAGGGTTTCCTCTAATGGTTGTTTTTCTTTTTTAAATTTTTAAAATTTCATTTTGCTGCTTCTTTGAAATAACCAACAAAAACCCTTTTTTTTTCAGGGGGTTTTTTTTTTAATTTATTATAACAAAAAGGGAAAAATCAAACTAAAACCATTAAAATGTGAAAACTTATGTAATGTCCCCAAAGTCACAGTATACAAAAAACCTTGGAAATTTTATGAAAATTTTTTAAATTTTTTTTTTCACTCAAAAAACCAAAAAAAGGTAATAAAAACCTTTTTGGGTTCCTTTTTTATTTTTTTTTAATTTTTAAATAAAAATTTGTTTAAAAAGGGGGTTTTTTCTATATAAAAAATTGGATTTCAAAACCCAATTTTATAAAATCCTTAAAAATCATTTATTATTTTAAAAAAAACATTTAATTATTTGAAAATATTTTAGAAAATCCAAAAATTTTTTGAAAATAATTTTTTAATATCAACTAAAAAAAAATTTTTTAAAAAAAATTTCACAAACCCAAAGTTTAAAAAAAATTTAAAAAGGGCTGTTTCACACAAAAGGAAGTAACCTTTATAAAACGAGGTTTTTTCAACTAGCAATATCCTAGTTCAAAGCGCAGTCAACTTATTTTGATTTCCCAAAAAACATCAGTGAATCTATAAATACCAAAAAAAGGGAAAAGTAGAAAAAGAGTCCAGGGGACCTTACAGAATAGCCAGCAAAAATTCTCGTATGTCATGAAATGCCAAAATTTAAATAAATTTAGAAAAAAATTTTGTTAATTTAAATTTAAATTAAAGTAAAACAAGTAGTAGGGGAGAACTTCCGTGACTTTGAAAAACTTTTTAGGAATAAAAGGGGATTTTCCCTTTTACTTGATAAGCGCAAGAACTATCAGGGAATTTTCCAGCTACCATACCGGATACTAGAATCCATAAATTTAAATATAAAATAGTCTCGTCTAAGCTTTTGCCCCAAAATACTGGGGGTTGCCAAAAAGGTTACAACCATTCCTACTGTTTCATACGAGACCTCCCACCTTATAAAGCATTCGGGCCGACTTCTCTCCACTTCCTTTAAAATCGCTTAAAGTAAGTATTAACCCTTTCAACTAGATGTCACCCCCCTTTTTATAGCCTAGGTAACAAACTCCCGAAATTATCTAAAATTTTTTAAAACGAGTCCAAACCCCAAATCTAAGGTTTTTCCCCTCCCTTAAAATCAAAGTGACCTTTCAAAATTCAACTTTACAAACATTTGGGCTAAGTTTAAGCATTAACCCCTTTTTTAAATTTATCCTAAAACAAACCCCTAGAAAAAAAAAAAACCTTTCGAACTTAAAAACAGGGAAAGGGAAAACCTAAAAGGGAAAAAATTTTCGTTTAACTAATTTTTTTTAACCGAAAGAAGATAATTACAATTAAAAACATAATTAAAAAATTAGAAATTAATGTTAAAATTAATTTTTTTAAAACATAAAAATTGTTTCCCTTTATATTTAACTACCATTTAACCCATGGATATTTCTTAGAAATGCAACAAAATTATACCTAATTTAAAAAACAAAATAATCTTAAAATAGAGATTTAGAAAAAGCAACCCTATTTTAATATGATTTTTAATTCCAATATTTCCTTTAATTAATTATAAATCGCTTGTTGTTTTTAATTTTGATTCAAAGCTAAAAATTTGTTTAAAAAGAAAAGTTTAAATTTGAAAAGAGATAATTAATTTAATTCATTTTTTTAGAGGTTTGGTTTTAATCTATTTTTTTAATAATTTTAATTTTTTAAATTTAAATTTTTTATTTTTTCCCTTTAAAATTTTTTTAAGGTTTTGGGAAATCAATCGAGGGGGAAACCCAGTTCAATTAAAGAAAACCCTATTTGGCCAATTCAATTTTTTTTTAAAAAGGTTTGGCCTAGCCTTTTAAATTATTTTTCCTAAATAAACATTAAATTAATAAGGCCCCAACCCAATTTTTAATGAAATTTTGGTTTTTTAAGGGCCCAAATATCATAATTAAACCCATTACAAATTTTGGCTAATAAGCACATTTTGGGCTTTGGGTTTTATAAATGCTCATTAAAAATTAACACATTTTTAAAATAATCTTATCCAAAACTTAAAATAAATTGTTATGAAAAAAGGGTTTTAATTTTGATAAAACCTTTGTACAAATTCAATTTTGAAGTAAAACTTTAAAGAAAAGTGATTAGCTAAAAACCATTTAAAACGGGGATTTTTTATTTTTTTAGATGAAAAAATTTGGGATTTTTTTAAATTTTCATGAAGAATGGTTTGAATATTTGAAGAACAGGGAAAACAACATTTTAAAATACACCCGGGTTGGAAAAAAAAATGGGTTTAAACCCTCACTTAAACAACTTCTATCGGGTGAATCAATCATCATAAGAAATCAAAAAAACCCAAAAAATTTTAATTTTTTTAAAATTTAAAATGAACCCAAAATTTTATCATTCCTTTTACACTTCATTTAAAATCCTTTAAAATAAACACGATTTAGTTTTAAATTAAAAAATTTTTCCAATTTTTCATTTTCCATGCATATTTTTTCATTAAATTAATTAAAAACTCACTCATTTCAACTTCAAATAAAGTCAAAAAAAAGCTAATGTTTCCAATCCCATTCCTCTATAAATTGTTTCTCAAAAATTTACATATTTTTTTGTAGTAAAAAAACCCAAACTACTAGAACTTTCTAATTACAATTTAAAAACTTCAGAATGTCAGGGTCTTATTTTTTTTAAACCCTAAACACTTCAACCAAAGCAAAAATTTTTTTTAAATTTTTCCCCCTTTTTTAAAATTCAACACTTAAACTTCTTTTTAAAGCATCATTTTTATCAACTCATAATTCCAAATTATTTTCAAAACTTTTTAAAACTTCAACTTATTCATTTTTTACTTTTTTCTTTCATTTAAACATAAACTTTCCCAAAATTCTTTACTTCATATTATAAATTCCCAAAATCAAATTCAAAACCCGATTATCTCTTTTTTTAAAACATTAAAACATTTATTTTTTATTTTTCCCAAATACCTTTTAAAACTTTTGTTCAATTCGGTTTATACACATGAACCCAAATTTCAAATAAACAATTCTTTTAAATTAAAAAATTTTTCCAATTAAAAAATTCTTATTATCAAATGATCAATTACATTTTTTCTTATTATAAATTTCATCAAAATCAATAAAGAACACACTAAAAACCCAAAATTTAAAAACCCACGATTAACACAAATTCCTAAAATAATCATCCAACTTAAAACTAAAAAAAATTCATCCCTTCCATTACAACCCAACTATTTTTTTTAAATTTAAAACCCAAAATATAATAATTCACAAAACCCAAAAAATTTCTCAAAATAAAACCCATACATCCACGCCATACATAAAAAGCTTTTCCATGAAAAATTTCATTTTCAATTATCTATCTTTGAAAACCTTCCCAAATTTTAAAATTAAAAAAGAAAAATTAAAATACTTATTTTGGGTTTCCTTATTTCTTAAAATTTTTCCCCCAATATCATTTTAAATTTTAAAATTTTTCCCCTTTTCCAATTTTTCCAAAAAAATTTTTCCCCCTTTTCTAAACCCAAGTTTAAACCCATTAAAAATCTTTAAAATTGTTACTTTCGATTTGGTACTCTACGACATTTTTAAAAATTTCTAAATATTACCCCTTTAAACCCACTTGAACTTCAACACCCCAAATTTAGAACTTTAAACCCTTTGAAAAATAAAAATTTAAAAAATGCCTAAATTAAAAAATTCAAACCTAAGATCAAAAAATTCTAAGTAATATATTTAAAATCTAAAATTCAAATTTAAACAAAACCCCACAAAGGGATATTTTGGCTAAGCTTATAATGCAACTCCCCCCAAATTTTGATTCTTCAATTTCTTGGTTAAATTCCGGGCAAAATTTCATGTTTTAACTTGATATTAACTAATTGAGTTTCAAAATTAAAATTCAACTTAACCCAAATAAATTACTTACCCAAATAATTTTTAAAATTTTGACTTGAATGGAGTTTAAATTTTCACCTTCAAATGATGTATAGATATATTATAGTAAAAAAGGGAATATTGTTTTTGAAAATTTTTGAGAAAAAAGAAGAGAGACTTTAAAAAAAAGAAAAGAGGGTGAAAAACAAGAGAAAAGAAAAGGGAGATTTTGTGGGGGTTTTTGAAAAAAATTTGAAGGGAAGAGAGAAAAAAGAAAAAGTTCAGAAAGTATTTTCCCCTTAAATACTAACTCTTATTATTTTCCAAATGCTGATAAATTTTTCAACTACCCTTATACCCCCCCCCTTTCACTCTTTAATCCCTTGAAAGAAATTTTAAGACAATTGATCTTAAAATATTTAATTTATATTTAAACACAAATTCTTTTCCATCCAAACAAAAATCATATTTTATACTTTAAAAGATTTTATTTTTAACCTCCCAATTCCAAACTAAAAGAAATTCCCTTTTTTTTAAATTTAAAAATTTATTTATTTGGGGGGGGGGCTAATTTTGGGAGATTTTTTTCACTTTTCAAAATTTTCTTTAAAAATTAATAATTTATTATTTTTCCCTTTTTACAAAGGGATAAACGCAATTTTTGGTCAAATAATCCCTTTTGGAAAGGAAAACCCAAATTTTTTTAAAACAATTCCTTCATAAAAAATTCTATATATATATAAAAAATTTTATTTTTAAAACTACTATTACAACTATTGAGGGGAAAAATTGAATTTAAATCGATTCATTTTTTGGGGAAAAGGCCAATATTCCTACTATTAGACAAAAAAAACCCTTTGGGCCCTTAAACAATTACATACCCTTTAAATTATTTTTAAAATTTGGTTTTTTTTTTTTTTTCCCTTTTTTTCTCCCCCCAAATTCTAAATAAAACATTTTTTTTAAAAAAAAGGGAAATTTTTCCTCAATTTTTTCCTTTCTTTCTTTTTTTTTTTTCCCTTTTTTTTCCTTTTTTTTCAAATTTTTCCATACACAAAATTTTTTCAATATAGGTAGTAATTTTTTTTTATTTTTTTCATCTAAATTTTTATAAACCCTAATACTACTAAAAAAAATTTGGAAAAATATTATAAATTATTTTAAAGAGTCCAAAAAATTTCATGAAAAAAAAAAGAAAAAAAAAAAAAACTAACTAAACAATAATTTAAAATTTAAAAGTTTGCAATTTCTTTTTTTTTTTCTTTTTTTTGAAAAAAACAAATCAAAAGTATTCCTTTCTAACCAAAAAATGAAAATGAAAATTTTATTTTTTTTTATGTTTTATCCAATCTAAAAAAATTTTTTTAAAATGAAAACATTGTTTTATTCTCCAACTTGATGAAACTTTCTAATAAAGAAAAAGAAAAAAAAACAAAATTTATTTTTTTAAAAAAAAATCGAATTAAAAAATTAAAAAAATCATATATTGTTTAATCTATAACAACTAACTAAAATATTTTTTTTTAAAATAAATTTTTTTTAGCAAAAGAGAAATTTGAATAATATTTTTATGGTTTTTTAATATACCATTAATATCATTTGTTTTCACTAAAATTAAATGCATTCTATTAAATTAATATATGTTTTTAAAAATTATAAAAATTTAAAAATAAAAAAATTATTATGTTCTAAAAAATTTTAAAATTTTTTTAAATAATATTTTACAAAAACAAAAATTTTGACAAATAAAAACTTCAAAAAAAAGTATTGAAGATGTAAATATGAAAATAATTTTTTGAAATTATATATTATATTAAAAATTTTTAGAAAAAAAATCCTAGTGATTAAAAAAGCACAAATGTATCATAATATCATTTTTTTACTTCCAATCAAATCTATATGTGAAAAAAAAAAATTTTTAACATAAAGCAAAAATTTATACAAAAAAATGGCAAAAAAAAGTTATGGATTTAAAAAAACCCTAATTATAAATTTTCCCATTACAGTTAGTTTCAAAAAATTTACAAGACAATAAAATAAAAAAAACAAAAAATGTCAAAATTTTAAAATGGTTTGGAAATTCTCAAAAACAATTTGAGTTTTTTTTTATTTCCAAAGGGCCATGGGTTTTCCCCACATTATTATCAATTATTCCAAACATTATATGATCCCTTTGCCCCTTTGTCATCATTTATTCGCCCAAAATTTTAAATTTTTTTTTTCATCCTATAAATGGGAAAATGTAACAATAATAATTTAAATGCCCATAAATTTTTAAAAATGAAATTAGCAATAAATGCAAAAATAAGAACATTCCTTTCTAATTAAAAACATAAAAAACTTTAATTATCTTTTAAACAAAACCCAAATGATTTTTTTTAAAAACCCTTTTCCACAATTTTTAAAAAAACCCCAAAAAAAATAAAAAGGGGGTCATTGGGAATAAAAAAAAAGAAATTTTTTTGGAATTTTTAAAAAGGGTTTTTAAAAAAGTTGGAAAATCAAAATTTACCCAAAAAGGGCCCCTTTTTGCCCCAAAAATTAAATTTTTTAATCAAAATTGAATCTAAAATTTCTTAAAACCTAAATATAGTCCCCAAAACAAAATTAGATAAATAAAACAATTAAAATTTTTTTTTAAAAAGACAATTAAAAAAAAATTTTTTAAAATTTTTATGGGTAAAATTGGGTTTAAAATGCCCAAAAAATCCCCCTAAGCTTTTTTTTTGGGAAGGGGTAGCAAATTTAATTTTGATTTTTCCAAATTTTTAAAAGGAAAAAGGAAGAAACATATTCACGGGATTGAGGGGAAATAAATTACAGAAAATAAAAGGGAAATTTAAGACTAATTGAAGCCAAAAGTCACTTTTGGGTTCAAACCTACAAAACCCCAATTTGGCCCCCAATTTTTTCTTTCCCTTACCCCAAAACCCAAAAAACCTTACTACTTAAGCTCCCTATCACCCAAAATTTTTGGGAAGTACCCCTCCCCAATTTTCTAAAACCTCTCAAGCAAGGAAAACCCCCAAAAAAGCTTATTTCAAAACCCTTTAAACTTCCAAAACTAGCCTAAACTCATCAAATCAACTACTAATCTACTTTTTTTCTTATGATTAAAAGGGTGAAAAATCAAAAAGGGAAAAATTACAAGGGGGGGTTGTCCTAAATCACGATTGGGGAAGAAAAAGGGTAAGGGTTTTCAAGGAGATTTAAGTTGAATTAAAATGCAAATCTCTATTTTTTTGCACTAAGAAAAGTTGTTTTGATGCAAAGGATTAAAGTGGAATCAAAGGAAAACTCAAATTTTAAAGCCCCTTAAAAATTGGCAACCTAATATTAATAAAGAGAAATTTTGATCTCCCATTGGGGTAAGCTAAAACCTAATTTAAAATTTAATGATTTAGAAAAATTTAAAAGTGTTGAACATAATTTTTTTGGTGATTTTTTTGAACTTTAATGGTGTAATGAAAAAAGAACCAAGGGGGTTGATTTTTTATTTTAAAACTTTAAAGTTTTGAAGTTTTTTTTAAATAAATTTTTTTTTTTTCTGAAAAAACCAATAAAATTTAACACTACCCCCCCAAAAAAAAAAAGTCAAATTTTTTTTGTTTCAAAAAAAATTTTGGTATTTTTCCATAACACCTTTTTTTTAAACTTTTAAAAGAAATCACCAAATCATTATTTTTCAAAAAATTTTTAATTTTACTAAACATTCTTTTGAGTTAGGTTTTGAGCTTACCCTAAGGGAGACCCAAAAATTTTCCTTTTTGATTAATATTAGGTTGCCACTTTAAAAGGAGCTAAAATGAGTATCCTTTGATTCCACTTTAACCCTTTTGCATCAAAAAAACTTGTTTTAGTGTCAAAACTAGAAAATTTGAAATTTTTTAAAATTCAACTTAAACCCTCTTTGAAAACCTTACCTTAAATTCTTCCTCAATCGTGGTTAGGACAAAAACCCCTTGTTAATTTCCTTACTTGATTTTTCCCCAAATAACTCAAAAGAAAACAAGTAGAAAAGAATTTTTTTTAAGATGAGTTTAAAGCAACTTTGGGAGTTTTAAAGGGTTTAGAGAAGTTTTTTTGGGGGTTTCCCTTTCCCCTTTTAAAGGGTTTTTTAGAAAATTAGAGGGGCTATTTCCCCAAAATTTTGTTTGATAGGGAGCTTAAGTAGAAGGGTTTTTGGGGTTTGGGGAAAAAGGGGTAAAGACAAATAGGGACCATTTGGGGTTTAGTGGGTTTTAAAACCTAATATGACATGTGTGCTTCAATTAGTTTTAATTCCATTTTTTTTTTCTGTCAATTTATACCCTCAACCCGCTAAATATGTTCTTTTTTTTTCCCTTAAAACCCCCCTTTGGGAAAACCCAAATTAATTACTCCCCTTCAAAAAAAAAACTTAGGGCTTTTGGGTCTTTTTTACCTAATTGACCTAAAAAATTTAAAAATTTTCTTTTCTAATTGTCTTTAAAAAATTTGAAATTTGATTTTTTTTTATCAAATTTAAATTTTTGGGGAGCTATATTGGGTTCTCTAAAAAATTTTTTAGATTCAATTTTGATAAAATTACTTTAGGGCCAAAAAGGGCCCTTTTTGGGGATAAATTTTGTTTCCCCCAATTTTTAAAATTCCCTTTTAAAAAATTTTCCAAAAAAATTTTTTTTCTTTTTTTTTCCCAAAATGACCTTATTTTTTTTTTTTTTGGGGTTTTTTTCAAAAAATGGGGAAAAGGGTTGTTAAAAGAATCATTGGGAAATTGTATAATTGATAAAAAAAGTAAAAATGTATTAATTAGAAAGTAAAAGTGTTTTAAATAAGAAATTTTTGCAAAAACCCATTAAATATATTTGACATTTAAAAAATTTTTGTCCCTTTTTCCTTTTTAAATAGGATAAAAAAAAATTTTTGGAAAATTTGGACGCATAAATGAACAAGGAGAAAAAGGGGATCAAATAATGATAGGAAAATTTTATAATAATGTTGAGGTTACAAAGGCTTAGGAACATAATAAAAACCAAAATTTTTTTTGGTAACATCCAATCCTTTAAATATTTTGCCATTTTGGTTTTTTCATTTTATTGATCTTGTCATTTTCTTGAACTAACATGTAATAAAATTTTCAAAAATTAATTTTTTTTTTTAAATCCAAAACCCTTTTTTATGCCAAAATTTTGAAATAAATATACCTTGGGATGTTAAAAATTTTTTATTTTCACATTTTAATTTGCCTTGGAATCAAAAAAAGATATTATGATTTTTTGGGTCCCTTTTTTACATCACTAGGATTTTATTTCTAAAAAATTTTAATATAATATAAAATTTTTTCAAAAAATTTTCAATCTTTTCATATTCTCCCAATCTTCAATACATTTTTAGAATTTTATTATCCTTGTCATTATTGTTAGTAATTATTTAAATTGAAAAAAAATTTAATAATTATTTAGAACATAAAATTGTTTTTTTTTATTTTATATTTTTAAAAACATAAAAAAAAATTTACTATGAATGCATAATTTGGGGTGAAAACAAATGATTTTTAATGGTAAAATAAAACCATAAGAATATTATTCAAAATTTCTCATTTTGCAAAAAAAATTCACTTTTAAAAAGAAAATTTTTTAAGTTAGTTGTTATAGATTTAACACAAATATAAAATTTTTAAATTTTTGAAATTTTCCCTTTTTTTTTAAATTTACAAATTTAGTTTAAATTCTTTTTTTCTTTACTTAGAGATACATAAAGAAAGAAAAAATTTAAATTTTTCCCAATTAAAAATATTTTATTAGTTTGGGGATAATACATAAAAATATAAAATTACTTTTACTTTTTTGGTTAAAAGAGAATACATTAGATTTGTTTGTTTTCAAAAAAAAAAAAAAGAAAAAAAAATTTGGGCAACCCATAATTCAAAATTTATTGTTTTAGTTATTTTTTTTTTTTTACTATTTTTTTTCCCAGGGAAATTTTGTGGACTTTTTTAAAATTTAAAATATTTCCAATTCAAATTTAGAAAGAAATTAGGGTTTATAAAATTTTTAAGTGAAAGAAAAAAAAGAAATCTACTAACAATATTAAAATTAAAGTGTTTTGAAAGATGAAGAAAAGGAAAAAGGAAAAAAAAAAAGAAAAAAAAGAAAGAAAGGGGAAAACCTTTCCCCTTTTTCTTAAACAAATGTTTTATTTAAATGGGGAGAAAAAAAGGGAAAAAGAAAAAAAAAAAATTTAAAAATAAAAAGGGGCAAAGTAATTGTTTAAGGGCCCAAAGGGTTTTTTTTTTATTGCAAAATAGTGGGAATATTGGCCCATAAAGGATAAGGGATCAAATTAAATTTTTTCCTCCCCAATATTTTTTAAAAAGTATTAAAAAAATATATTTTAAAATAAAAGAATATATATAAAGGGTTTTTTTTAAAAAAAATGGTGCCCTTTTAGCCAAAGTTCATATATTTAGCCAAAATAGCGTAACCCCACTTTGTAAAAGGAAAGATAAAAAATTTAAAAAAATTTTAAAAAAGAACTTTTTTAAAAAATTAAAATATCCCAAATTAGAAAAAATAAATAAATAAAATTTTAAATTTAAAAAATTAAAAGGGAATTTATTTCAGTAGAATTGGGGGGTTTTAAACTAAAATCTTGAAAGTAAAAAAAATTTTTTTTGGCATGAAAGGAAAGTGATTAGTAAAAATTTAAATAATTTAAGATCAATTGTCAAATTTTTTTTCAAGAATTAAAGAGTAAAAGGGAGGGAATAAGGGTGTAAAAAACCCCATCAGCAGGGTAACTAATAAGATTTTAGAAATTTAAGGGAAAATATTTTTCTAGAACTCTCATTTTCTCTCTTTTCCATTAAATTTTTCTCAAAACCCTCACAACTCCCCCTATCTCTCTTTTTGTCTTCACCCTCTCTCTTTTTTCTCATGTTTTCTCTATCTTTTTAACTCAAACTTTCTCAAATCAATAATTCCCTTTTTCACTATACTATATCTATACATCATTAGAAGGTGAAATTTTAAAACCCCCCCAAGCAAAAATTAAAAATTAAATTTGGGGGAAGAAAATTTATTTTTGATTAAGTTGTTTTAATTTCGAAGCTCAAATTTGTCCCAATAAAAGTAAATCATGAAATTTTGGGAAGAATTTTAACCAAGAAGTTGAAGAAAACAAGTGGTGGGGTTGCATTAAAAGCTTTGCCAAAATATACATATTTGGGGAAAATTTAAATTTGAATGTAGATTTTAAATATATACTTAAAAACTTTTGAACTATAGGTTTGAATGTTAATTTTTGGGATTTAATTATTATTTTGCCCGGGTTAAAGTTCTATTGGGGTGGTTTAAAATTCAAGTTTGGGGTAAGGGGAAAATTTTTAGAATTAAGATAGTGAAAAGTAACAACGAAGTATACAATTTTTTAAAGAAGTTTTAAAGGGTTTAAACTTGGGGTTTTTTGAAGGTGAAAAAAAAATTTGGAAAAATTTTGGGGGGTAAACTTTTAAAATTCAAGTGTATTGGAAAAATTTTAAATTTTAAAAAAACCCAAAATAAGTATTCAATTTCTTATTTAATTTTAAAATTTGGAGTGTGAATGATAGAAAAAAAAGTGAAATTGGGCAGAAGCATAATGTATGGGGTGGATGTATGGGTTTTTATATGAGAAATTTTTTGGTTTAGTGAATTATTATATTTTGGGGTTAATTAGATAATAGTTTTAGGTTTTAATTTGGGAAATAATGAAAGTTTTTAGTTTTTAAATTTATGATTAGAGAAAAATGTGTTTTTAAACTGGGGTTTTTAATTATGGGTTTTAATGTGTTTTTTGATTGATTTTGATGAAATTTAAAAATAAAAAATAAGGGAATTGATCAAATTTATTAAAAGAATTAATTAATTGGAATAAAGTTTAAAGAAAAGAATTGATGATTTGAATGGGGAATTTATTTTTATAGCCGAATTTAACAATGTTAAAGGAAATTTGAAATATAAAAAATAATGTTTTAATGATTTAAAAAAAAAAATCGGTAGAATTTGATTTGGAAATGATAATATAAGTAAAGAATTGGGAAAGATGATGATTATTAAGAAATAATAAAAATTTAATAAGTTAAGTTTTAATTTGTTTTTTGAAAATAATTTGGGAAAAATGAGTTGAAAATAAAAAAGCTAAAAAGAAGTTTAAGTGTTTTATTTTTAAAAAGGGGGAGATTTTAAAAAAATTTTTGGGTTTGGGTTTGAAGTTATTTAGGGTTAAAAAAAAAAAAGACATGACAATTTTGAAATTTTAAAACCCAAATTTGAAAGTTCTAGTAGTTTAGGGGTGTTTAATCTACAAAAAAATGAAAAATTTGAGAAACCAAATTTTAGAGGAATTGGGGTAGGAAAACAAATTTCTTTTTTTTTTTGCATGATTTAAGTTGAAATGATGGGGTTAACTTTAAATTTTAAAGAAACCTAAGCAAGGAAAATGAAAATTGGAAAAATTTTTTAATTTTAAAACTAAATTTGTAGTTGAATTTTAAAGGGGTTTTTTAAAAAATTAATTTTAAAAAATGATTTAAAACTTGGGGTTTATTAAAGAATATTCATCTTTTGGTATATTTGATGCATTATGAGATTTATTTTACTGATAGAAGTTTTTTTAATAGTTTTTTCCCCTACTTGTCTCCCGGGTGATTTTTTAGAAATTTTTTTTTCTTGGGGGTTTATTAAAATTCAAAACCCTTCTTCATGTTTTGGAAAACTTAAAACCCAAATTTTTCATCAAAATTTTAAAAAAAACCCCCCTTTTTAAAAGATTTTAGCTAATCACTTTTCTATATAAAGATTTACTTCAAAAATTTAAATTTTTACAAAGTGTTTTTTTTTAAAATTTTAAAACCCTTTTTACATAAAAATTGATTGAATTTTTTGGGTCAAGATTTTTTAAAAAAAGTGTTAAAAACTTTGCGCAAAGGGTAACCAATGCCAAAAAAGTGCTTAAATTTGCCAATTAGTAAATGGGGTTTAAAATGATATTTGGACTTAAAAACCAAATTACATTTTTAAAAAATAGGTTTTGCCTTATTAAATTAATAGTTTTTTTTAGGAAAAAAAAATAAAAGGGCTAGCCCCCCCCCCCCCCTTTGAAAGAATTTAATTGGCCAAATTTAGGTTCTCCTTTAATTGAACTGGGTTTTCCCCCTCGATTGATTTCCCAAAACCCAGAAATTAAAGGAAAAAAATAAAATTAATTAATAAATTTAAAAATTTTAAAAAAATAGATTAAAAAACCAAAACCCCAAAAGAAGAAAATTAAAAACTAATTACTCAAATTTAATTCAATCTTATCTTAATCAATTCATAGCCTTTTTTAATCAATTTTTAAAACAACAAACCGAATTTACTAATTAAAAAAAAGGGAAAAAATTGGAATAATAAACAAATTAAAATTTAAAAAAAAAAGGCTTATCAAATCTCTAAAATTAAACTTTTTAGTTTAAAAAAGGTTAAAAAATTTGTTTTCATACTAAACAATAAAACCCCTGGGTCTAAATGGTAGTTAAATATAATTAAACAATAATTAAAAAATTTTAAAACCCAAATTTAAATTTAACATTAAAACTAATTTTAAAAATTATGTTATTAATTGTATTATTATCTCTAACGAGTTAAAGAATTAGCAAAACGAATATCATTTTTTAGCCCTTTAAACCCCTTCCCCTGTATCTAAGAAAGGGAAATATTTTTTTGCTATGTGTTAAAATAGATAAAAAAAAATGAGTTAAAAGCCCTTTAAAATTTTCCAAAAAGTTTTTTAATGTTGATTGTGGGAAGGTCACTCGATTTGAAGGGGAAAAAACCTTAGATTGGGGTTTTCCCGGGGTTTTAAAACAGTTTTAAAAAATTGGGGATAATACAGTAATTAGTTTCCTAGGCTATAAAGGTGGTGTGAATCTAGTTTGAAAGGGTTAATACTTACAGAAGCATAATGGGAAATGGAGAGAAAATCGGCCCAATGCTATATAAGGGTAGGCTCGTATGAAACAGTAGGAATGGAAATTTTAACCAAAAATTTTGGGAACCCTAGTAAAATTTTTTAGCAAAAACTTAGACGAGACTATTTTTTAATTAATTGGGTATTTTAGAAACAGTATGGGTTTGCTGGAAAAATTCCATGATAGTCCCCTTGAAAGCTTTTCAAATAAAAGGGAAAGGGCCTTTTTATTCCTAAAGGTTCAAAGTCACGAGTTTCTCCCCTACTAATTTTTTTTAAATTTAAATTTTAAAAACTTAACAATTTGGCAAAATTTATTTTTAATTTTGGCAAACATTACATACGAGAATATTCTTTGGGTATTCTGTAAAAAGTCCCTGTGAAATCATTCCCCTACTTTCCTTTTTTAAAGGGATTGATAGTTTTACGTTATATGGAACTCAATATAAATTGACTGCAGCTTTTGAGAAATAGGATATTGCAAAATTTAAAAGCCTCGAAGGGTAATGGGTTTTCTTCCTTTTGAATTTAAACAGCTTTGTAAATTTTTTTTAAACATTGGGTTTTGGGGAACTTTTTTTAAAAAAATTTTTTTTTTGTTGAATTAAAAATTTTTTTCAAAAAATTTTTGGGTTTTTTAAAATATTTTCAAAAAAATTTTAAAATGTTTTTTTTAAAATAATAAATTTAAATTTTTTGATTATAAAATTGGTTTGAAATCCACTCTTTTTTAAAAAAAAACTTTTCATAAATTTTTTTTAAATTAGAAAAACGTGACAGGTTGTTATTACCTTTAAGGTTTTTTGAATGTGACAAAAAAAATTAAAATATCTCATAAGATGCCCAAAGGGCTTGTATACTATTTTAATGGGTACAATTTCATAAAATTTTCCAACATTGAATGGGGTTGAGTTTTTAATATTCCTTTTTTTTAAAATCATTAAAAAAAATCCCATGAAATAAAAGATTTTTTTTAGGTTTTTTTTTCCCAAAAAAGCGCAAAATGAAATTTAACAATATAAAAAAAGAAAATCAACCATTAGAGGGAAAAGTTAAATAAAAAAATTTTTTAGACGATTAAAATTAAAATTTCAATACCACTAAAAAAGCAAATAACTTAAGTGGCAAGTTTTTCTTTTCCTCGATAAAATTTTTTGATTAATATCATTTAAAAAAATACAGATTGGGAATTCGGTGCCTGACAACAAAAATTAAAAAGAAAGACATCTAAACATAAGGTGACTTTTCTTTTCTAATGTAATAGGAGTTTTTTCCTTTTTTTTTTTTTTATTTTTTTTTTGGGCCGTGTAAAATTTCGGAACAGGGGCCCGTTCCCTTTTCAAGTAAAAAATAAAATTATTGTATATTATATCAATAATACATTATAGTTTATTGCCCTGTTTCTCAAATGAATAATTTCCCCTCCTCTTGAGCTTATTTTAAAATTTATATTGGTTTGGGTTTTCATCACAATTTTTGAGTCAACCAAACGGCCCGGGGTCGACAACGTACTTCCCAAATGGGGCTTTTTTTTGGGGCCCCATTGGAAACCAAAAAAAATGGCCTGAGACTGGTAAAGCCCACGATAAGAAAACAAACCCCGGGCCCCCCCCCAGGAAAAATATCAAACTTCCCTTTTTCTTGGCCCCAAAAACGACACTGCACCAACCCCCTCCCCCTGTCTTCCTCCTCTCTCCCCACTTTGGCTTAAATCCGATCACGGGAGACCTATCCTCCCGGGGACCCGGGCCTTTCTCTTCCAAACCCCCGTGACACAAACCCATCCCTCCAACCAAAAAAATTCCCAAATTCTCTGTACATAAACCCCCAATTAATACAAAACCTTTACATACATCATCTACATACATACAAACATAAAATACATACAAAACTAGGCATACGTAGAACGTGGGGAACATTGGGGAAAAAATTTCCCCCGACAACTCTTTCCCTCGCCGTCCGGTTGTGTGGTGGTTTGAAAAACGAAAAACGAGAACAGAACAAGAATGGTTTGGTTTTTTTTCCCTACTTCTTCCGCTGGGCCCTTTTGCTCTTCTGTTTCCCCCGTGGTGGGTTTTTTTTCTGTTTAGCCTTTTTGTTAAGGGGGGGGGGGGGGTTTTTTTGGGTTTTCTTGTCGGGAGTTTCTCGATTCCCACCCCCTTCTCTTCCGGCCCATGTAAAAACCCCTCTCTAAGCAGTAAGTCTATTTTTTCCTTGTTGCCATTAATAATTTATGTTTAATTTTTTTGGGCATTTTTTAAAAGAATAGTAGAAATTTTATTTCAATTTTGATTGTTTAGCTTAATTTGTTTAACTTAAGACAAATTTATTTTTGAGATAATTTTTAGGTAAAAAGGAACGAGTTTTGGGCCTGTTTATGATTATTAAACAGCCCACTTGGCAAGTGGGAAACAATGGGACAGCTCACGCCAAGGTGGGGGATGGTGGCTAAAGGGGGTTGGGAGCGGGGAATTTATTTTTAGGTGGGTTTTCCCTTTACTTCACAGAGAGTATTTTTCCTTTTGTAAAAAATCATGGTTGACCCGGCCCTTTTTTTTTTTGAAAGGGGGGTGAACTTAAATTTTTTTAATTCTAATGGCAAGTTTTGGGTTGATGGGAAAGGAATAATTAGAATTGGGAAAAAAAATTTTTGGGGATTAGATGAATAAGTTTAAACCCTTAATTTTTTTTTATTTGGTTTTTCTAAAAAAGGTATTAGTAATAATTAGAAAGATATCAAAATAACAATAGCCCTTGCTGGGGAATCTCATTCCTTGACTTTAAAGGTATCCCCATAGATAGAGTAAAGGATTTTATGCAGAAGAAAAAGGATCAATTTGTAGTTTATTCCCTTTTGTCCTTGACAAGGGTTTGCAATTCTGTAATTGGGAGCAACAGGAAAAAACTGTCAAATAGAAAACCCCAAAAATTTAAAAAAAATATTTTTAATTTTACTTTTTATTTTGGGTTTAACCCCAAAAGTTTTTTTTAAAAAGAAAAATAGGTGGGATGAAGCTGAAAAAAAAAAAAAAATTAATTGGGATAACTTTTAAGAGGGGTAAAGGAAGGCGTCGCCATTAAACATTATTGAATACATTTGTTTTTGGGGTTTCTTTGTTTGGGAGATAACAGTTGTAATCCCTTTTTAGCAAAAAAAAACATAATTTGTCAAAAATTTTTTTTTTAAATTTAAATTATCATAAAACTTTTTTTTTGGGGGAAACGAAAAGCATTTTTGGGTGCCAATAAATTTTTGTATGCTTTTAGTAGGGGGAAAAGGTGGATGCTAAAAAAAAGTGATGGTTATGTCAAAAGAACCTGATCCAAATAGAAAATTTGTTTTTTTCAATGTTTTTAAAAGAAAGGAATTTTTTTCCTATATAACATTCTTATCCAGATAAATTAAAAATGTAATTTCTAATTTTTAAAATTTGAAAATTTTTTTTTCCAAAAAAACAATGCATAGTTTAATTTTGGGTAAAATTCACTTAAAAAAATGCAAGTTTATGAAAAATTCTATTTATTGACCAGAAAATTTCTTTTTGGGATTTAATTGTATTTTTATTCTATAAATTTGGGAAAAAATTTTTTATTAAATTAAGTGCTTTCCAAAAAGGGTAAATAGTCAGTGTTTTTGGGCATAATTTTGGCAAACTTTGTTTTTAAACTGTCTCTGAAAATTTTTTTTTTTCCGGAGCATTCAGAAATATTATAGTTTTTTTATTAAAGGGTCCCAAATTATTTTTCCCAAAAAATCTTCCAATGTCAAATTTTTATTGTGAAAATTTTGGGAAAATTTTATGACTGAAAAAATATGTCAGATTGGGGAACCCCCTTCTCAAATTTAAAACATGAAAATAAATTTTGGTTTTTTAAAAAAAATTTCTTTTGGGTGTGGTTTTTTTCTTTTCATTTTCCCCCTCTAGTTCAAACTGCAGTTTGGGGTTTGTAAAATTTATGATGCCTAACTAAACTTTTTTGGGTTTTCACTTAAGTTCCCAAAATTTTATAAGCTTGAATGATCTAAATTTTTTTTTTTTCAATTAAACCGTCACTTTTTAAATTAAATTAAAGGATATAAAAATATTCAACTTTAAAAAAGATAATTTTTTTTTGTAAATATGTAAAATTCGGGGCCCGGGGTGGTTTGTAATCATCTTTTTTTTTGGGGTTTTTTTGTATTTAAAAATATTTGAGCTATTCTGTTGTGTAAAAATTCAACCTGAAATTTTTTTTTCAACTCCCTATTAAGGCAAACTGAGAGTTATGAAGGTTTTTTATTGGACTTTTGCAGACTAGTGTTTTTTTTAACTTTGGGTTTTAAATCCCCCTTTTCAGGTGTAGATATTAAATCATCAAAAATTTGGGGAACTGGGGGGTTTTTTAATTATAATGCAAAGAATGGGTTTAAACCCTTTTGAGAAAAAGAAATTTTAGATGTCGGGAATTAATTTAAAATTTGGGCCCTTTATCTTTTTAAAGGGGATTTTTTCTATCTTGACCCGCTCATTTAATTTTCCAAAAAATTGTTTTTTTTTTTGGGGTAAATTTGGTTGTAGCTTTGACAGCTAAAAAAATTTTCTTTCCCCCTTTTTTATCTAAAGGGTATGTCTCCTTCACGGGTGGGAAAAAATTAACTTAGCAATGCTTTGGAGGGGTTTTTATTCTTACTAGTTTAACTAGTTAAGTAAAAACTAATGTGTAAATAAAAAGTATTTCCCGCAGCCCCAAAAATTTAAACTGTCCCCCTTCCTTACATTTCTCCCCTGGGCCCTTTATTGGGGGCCTGGGAATGAAAATGGGGCTTTAGAAAAAACTTTGGTTTTTTTTCTTAAGTATTTTTCAATTTCTTGCAGGCTTTAAATTTTATAAACTTTTGTTTCTGATTAAAAATTTTAAATAAAATTTGATGTGATCTCAAAGCTTGTCTCACTTACCCCTGTGTTTTGGGATGAGGGGAAGGGGGGGTGTTTAGAGGAGGGAGGGGGGGGATGGGGGGGGGTTTGGGGGGGTTTTGTTATGGGAAAAAATTTGGGGGGAAAAAAGGGGAAAAACACAACAATTTTTTTAAAAAAAGGAAATTAGGGAAAGTAAAGGGGGGAAAGGGCCCCCCGACCCAGAAAAGGGAAGGGGGAAAAGGGAAAGACCCAACGAATTTCCCAAAAAAAACCCTTCATTAAAATTTCCCCTTTTTTTCTTTTTAAGACAAGCTGGAATTTAAACTACAACAAAATTTTCTTTTAAAAAAAATTAACATTCAAATTTTATACGACCCAAGAAAAAAAAAAGGCCTATGGCCCCCTTTAAGGTTTGTAAAAAGTGTAAAGCCCCTTTCCCAAATAAAATTGGCCCGTTTAAGGGGGGGTGTGGGTATATTGGGGAGTGTGTGTGGTACGTGGTGTGGTGGTGTGGTGGGGGTTTTGGTTGGGATGAAAAAGGGGGAAAAATTTTGAAAATAACCCAAAAGGAGAGGGTTTAAAGTAATATAAGGAAATTTTTTAAAACGTTGAAAAATTTGTGTATTAGGGTCCCTTTTTGTATTTCAATGTTAGTGTGGGGGTTTTGGGGTGAGTTAGTGTTAAACGGCAAGCTTTTTTTTACCCCCCTGGGGCCCTTTCTTTAATTTCCCCATTGGAAGGCGAGAACCTTCTTGTTAGGGTTCCCCCTAGTTTTTCCCATGATTGACTAAATGGAAAGTGGCTTTTTGGGGAGAACCCAAATCTCATTGCTTTTGTCATTTGCTGAAAAATAAAATCTACTTTTAAATTTATTTTTTCTTTCCTTTAAAAAAAAAACAAGGGGGGTTAAAATCGAATTCCTACCACAAACCCACTACTCAAGGATTTCTCCTACTATTTTCCCACCGCCTTACAGACCACAAACCCCCGCTATTGAGGACACAACCCCCCCACGGGGCCTCTCCACAACACTTCCCTTGTCCTGGTCCTTTTTCCCCCTTGCTTTTCCCCCCCCTTTCCCCCTAATTTGGGAGACCTTGTCAAAAGGCCTAAATTTCCTTGGGGCCCCTATCATCACTCCTCCCCTTTTACTAGGCGCATGACCTCAAGCGTGGGAAAAATGGGAGCGTTGGCAGATCTTGTAGCCTTTTTTTCCCAAAAAGGGGGTCCGCGGGGAGTAACCCTTCCAATTGGGTTAGGATCTCAATGAGTTGCTCCCCACGACGGATTTTCCAGGACGCCTGTGGGGGTTTGGATCGGGAAGTTTTTGGCAAAAAGGGGGAAGATCCGATTTTTATTGGCGTTTTTCCCTGAAATTTTTTTGAGGATTGGGGATGTTAAAACGGGGTGGATTTTTGACCTCTGGTGGAAAATAAAAAGTATAAAATGACTGTCCCATCTTTTCCTTTATGGGGAAAAGGGCCATAAAACTTAGGTACCAATTTTTTATAGGGGGCCTTTTTTTGCAAGGGAATTTTTTTGGTAAAGGTTTTAAACTTGAGCCACACCAGGGCCCCCTACCTTGAAGCCTGATGTTCTTGTTTTTAAACATCAAAAACCAGCCTTCATCTTCTTTTTTGGGGGGGGCGTTTAAACTGGAGTCCCCAGTTTGGCGAGGAAACCCCAAACATGATCTTGCAGCGCCCTCTCCAGTGCTTCCAACTTAGTTGAAATTGGCGTATATGATGCAGCTATGGAGGAGCTCGGCCATAAAACCCCAAAATTTAAAAGTGGTTTTTTAGAGATGAATTTGGGACTTTTGTTGTAACAATATTCGGCCTAGGCTAAAACCCAATCTGCCCATTTTTTGGGGGTTTTAAAACCTTTTGGTAAAGCTTTTCAAGAAAATTTCCCCAGTCTTGGGTTTACCAAATTTGTTTTTTCCGTCCCCTCCCGGGGGTGGAGGTTGAGGGGAAAAGGGTAGCTTGGGGTCATGTACCTAAACAACTCCTTTTTAAAAAGGTTTCTAGGGAAGGGAGGGTTGCGATCACTTACAAAGGGCCCGGTTCCCTGGGGCTGAACTAAATTTTTTCGAAAAACTGCTTTGGGTATTTTTCGATGCTTAGTAGGGGGGACTCCAAGGCAATGGAAAATCCGGAAATTTTGGGAAAAACGGTCTTTTCCCCCACCATTAGGATTATTTTTCGTGGGGGCTTTTTAAGACCATCAAAGAAATCCATGGAGATGTCCCCCCCAAACTTGGTCAAAATAAGGAAAATGGTTGAAGAATCCCACGGGGTTGGGGGTGTTTCCCAACTTATATCTTTGACACTAAGGTAGGCCTTTACCAGCTCCCTGACCTGCTGTTGCATGCCCCTTCCAGTGGAAATTTCCCCGGGTTTTGCAGTAAAGGGTGGGCCCGGTATCCCTTGCGGGGTTTTTCGTGGATGGCCTAAAACAATTGTGGTGGGATGCTCTAAAAAGGGGGTTTGGGAATAACTTATTCTTGAAAAGGAAGAGCCCTTTTTCGAAGGTCCATTTTACCTCAAACTCCTGTGCTTGTATTCGGGAGGCCAGCTGGCGCAATTTGGTTGAGGGTTGCACGGGTTGGGTTTCACCCATTCGATCAGCTGGTTGTGGCCCTGGGAAAAGGGGAAGGGGAAAGCTGCTACTTCCCTCTCCTAGATAGCGGGTCTGCGACCTTAAATTTTTGTGGCCAGCCTTTTATTCGCCCTTGAATTTTTAAACCCCAAAAGCTTTCTAACCATGTTGTGGGGGTGTTTGGAAAAACCCCTTTTTTGAAACAAGAACTTGAGGCTATAGTGATCGGGCCTCAACCTTTAAAACCCCTTAAAACCCCAAAGATATGGGCCCCCCAATGGGGCAAAACTTTTTTTCCCAAACCAATGAGCTCCTTTTCATAAGCTCCATTTTTAGGTGGTGTTTGGCAAGGGTCGAATAAAAAAGCGATGGGGGCCCTTTCCCTTTTTTTGGAAAGGCCTGCCCCCCGCCCCGTGATTTTGGGGGCATCAAAAATCCATGAAGGGTTTCTCAAAATCGGGGAGGCCCAAAACCAAAGCCCCTGTCATGGTGTCCTCAGGGCAAAAGAGGCTTGTTTTATTCGGGGCCCCCACTGGGAAACCGTTTTCCCTTTGCAAAATGCGAGTCAAGGGGGGGCAAAAGGCCATAATTTTTTTCATAATTTTCGATAAAAGCCCGTGAGACCCCCGGGAAACCCCCGCATGTTAAGAGGGGCAAGGGTTTTTGGGCCCGGGGTTTAAAAGGCCTCTAACTTTTGGGGGTTTGGCCTCCACTCCTCGGTGAAAGGGGTTTTCCCAGGTAGGCAACCTGTCGCTGGGGGAAGGGGACATTTGAGGGGGTTCAATTGAAAAATGGTGCTGGGGCCCGCAAGGAAAAAAGGGCCCTTTCTGAGGGGCTGGGAAGGGGCTCGACCCCAAAATTGGCTGTAGATGAGGGGTGCCCTCCCAAGAATACTGAATGAACTTTCCCTTTGGGTTGCCCTTTAATACCTCGTTCAAGAGGGCCTAGAAGGTGGAAGGGCATTGGGGAGGCCGAAAAGGCATGACCCAGGAAATCCCTGTGTTTTTAAGGCTTTAAACTTCTCCAAAATCTTGGGGGTCATTTAAAACTTGGTTAGCTCGAACAAGGGCTAGTTGGGGAAGTAACAGGGGCCCCCCTAGTTTTTTTAAAGGGGTTCCTCAATGACTGGTTTTTGGAAACTTTCCTTAAAGGTTTTCTTGTTGAGGGCCCGAATCTACATTGAACCACCCCAGTTGCTCCCTTCCCCCAAAATAGCAAAACGGGGGAAAAAAAAGGGGATTGGCTAGGTTGGGGGTTTTAAAAAATTTTTGAGCAACTCTTGCATTGGTGTTTTATTTCTTCTTCTGGCTGTGGGGGAACCCATAGGGGTCACTACTATTGGCGGCGTTCCCCCTTATCGTAGGGGCGGGATGGGAGCAACTCTTGCAAGGGTTGAAATTGGCCTTTAAATTTTCCCCTAGCAGGCATTGCAACCATTGCCCCCTTTCCCCCTCCTTCCCGGGCCACTGCCTTTTTTGGGTGATCCGTGCCCCCTTTGGGTTCCCCCCCGTAATTGCAACCCCCTCTCACCTTGTAGGTACCTCTCTTCATCACGGCGAAGTTTTCCCTGAAATGGGGGCCCAAGGATAGGGGCCCCAAAGACTTCTAGCACCACGCCACGCCCCAAAATGGTAAAAAGTAAAGGCCATGGTAAAAACCAGCTTTCCTAGCTCTAACGGGAAAACTCTTTCAAACCCCGTCACTTTCAAACCCTTTGGGTCCGTTTGCTACCAAACCCTCAATTTTTTTTTCCCGGGGATAAAAATCTTTAGGCCCACTAGGGCACCTGATCACACATATGAAGCAAGGTTTCTGCCTAAGTCAAACAACACGAAAACGGTCGCCCCTTAACCTGCCCTCCCCACCCTTTATAGTTTTTTGGGTTGGGACAACCCAACATAGTGTGCACAAAAATTTTCCCCAAATTGGGCCCCCCCACAGAAGGGCCCCCTCCGTCCCTTTGATTCCCTTTCCCTTTGTTTCCCATTCCAACTAAAAAGCTTCTTGCCCCCATGCCCACCATGAAAACCGTTGCAGTTGAAACACAGCCCCTTACTTCCCCTTTCCCCTAACTCCACCAGGGATGTAAGCGGGGTTTTTTTTGGGCCGGGACAGTAAACCCCTTTCCCAACCCATTATCCCCATGGGGGTTCCCCCCCCCCGACCAAAAACCCTTAAAAGGGGTTTTGAAAAAAGTAACCCAAACCCCTTAGAATTTAAAAAAAAAAAAATTATTAAAATTAAAATTTTTTAAAATTTTTCTTAAATTTTAAAAATTTATTATTTTTTTTAAAACATACTTTTTGTTCTTAAAAAAAAATAATATTTGCACTTTTAATGTTTTTAAAATTTTATGTATTTTTTAAAATTATTTGAAAAACTTTTTGTTGATAAAAAAAGTTTAGACTTAAAAAAATTTTTAATTAAATAAAATAAAAATTACTATACCAATAGTGTAACTTAATAAATAACACAAAAAAAAAATAATTAACCAGTCTTAATAGAAATAAAAAAATTCTAAACACATATAGAAAAGACATTAATCTTATATTTTTGGGAATTCTTACTTGACAATTGATTCTCAGTGTCTTCAAATCCCATCTTCTTTATCATCTATTTTTGAACCTATCGAAAGGGAGAAGAAACACCATAAAACACATTAGAGATTATACAAATAATAGTTGCTCCATGTATAAAAAGAACTTATTATTGTATAATCAAAATTTTTACTTCTTATCTCATTTGATAACCAACTTTGATTGCACATCAATGCTTCTATTGTATCCGGATTTAGTCTACTTCTGTGTGAGCTAATTACTCGTCCACTAGTACTAAATGCAGACTCAGAAGCAACCGTAGACACAGGAATAGTCAACATTATCTTTAGCTAGTTCTTGTAATGTAGGATATTTAATTCCATTTACTTTCCACTAGCTAAGAATATCAAAATCATTAGTCCAAGGTAACATAGCTTCTTCTAAATAGTGATCCAATTCCAACTTGACTTGGCCATCAGTATTAATAGTGCTCAAGAATTGCACCAACCTTGATTTTCTTGAAGAATTGAAAGGAATAGTTTGGGTAGTTGCTGAAGTGTTCCCAGAAGAACTATTTACTATTATTATTCAAACCTTTAGAGAGTCGAGATCTACCCTTTGATTGATATTCATGAACTAACTCGTATAAATGTTTCTAACATTTTGAATCTTTACAGATGTATTTACTCCATAAATAGAAGGAAACACAAAATCCACGGCCCTCATCTTAAAACATGGATCCAAAACAGTATAAACAGCCATAATGATGTGTACAAATGTTTCTAACATTTTGAATCTCTACAGATGTATTACTCCATAAATAGAAGGAAACACAAAATCCACGGCCCTCATCTTAAAACATGGATCCAAAACAGTATAAACAGCCATAATGATGTGTACATCACCCCAATATTTTTCGAACTTATCAAACATTTTCCCCGCCATCATTCTAATATTCACATCTGAAGAGCCTTTCCATTTAACCAATGATTCTCTAATATCAAAAACCTTTTCAAAATAATAATTTGCAGTTGGATATTGGGTGCCAGAAAAAACATTGGTTACCTCATAAAAGATTGCTAGCTTCTGGCAAATTGCTTCTGCTACCTCCCAATCATCATCGGTGGGAAGACATTTATAATGTCTATCAATAAATTGAACTCTATAAAAAACTTCTTGTATCCAATGGCTATCATCAACATGTCATATGTAGAGTTCCATCGAGTTTTGCAATCTAAGGCAAGCTTTCTATCATATGGAATATCCAATTGCTTACATGCTTCTCTAAATTTCTCGACTCTTGATGGTGTCGCCAACCAAAATGCAACACTATCACGGACCTTCTCAATCGCACTTTCTATTACGGTCACACCCTCTTTTACAATTAAGTTTAAAATATGCGTACAACGCCGCGTGTGCAGGACCTTTCCCAAAGAAATTAACTCATCTCTTCTTAATTTCATGGTCAAAGTTGTAATCATTGCATCATTCGTAGAACAATTATTTACAGTAATTGTAGATAATTTTTTATCTAATCCCCATCTCATCAACGAGTTAAACAAACAATCGGCAACCACCTCATTTGTGTGTGGCGTTGGAACATACAAAAAACTGCATGAAAATATAAAGAACCTTAATATAAGATAATTTTCCATTATTGATTATGAAAAGATAATATAAGTAAAGAATCTTACTCCATGAGTCGATTTGAAGTCTCCAATTATGATCAATGAAGTGTGCTGTGACAGTCATGTACCCTTTTTCTGATTTGATGTCCATAAATCCGTTGTTATTGCAACTCGAGAATTTAGTGCTTTCAACAACACTCTCAATTTTGCTTCTCCCCATTATAGATGTTCATGATTTCCTTTTTTCATGGTGTTTCGACTAACATGCTTAAAAAGTGGTTGCATACTTTCAAGAAAATCCTTGAAATACTCATGCTCAACTATTGAAATGGGGTATTCATGAACAATTATTGCTTTTGCAAGTCTTTGCCTACAAATATCTTGATTGAAAGTCGAATTTCCTATGTTCAAACAACTCTCATTCTCATTTTGTCGTTTCTCAATGGATAGTAGGCATTGCCTTATGTCTTTTCTGCTTCTTCATTTGTATACACTTCTCCAAATGATTATGCAGATGCTTAGTTCATTGTTTACTACCTGCTTTTAGTGTTTTGGAACAATGATTACAGATAGCAACATCCTCTCCATTAATTCTCACCATATCATTCCATACAAGAGAAGTCAACTTACGTTTATTTGGGATTATCACGTTGATCGGCATTGCTTCCTACTTGAGAACTTATTGTGCTTGTGGGATTTGTTGCTGGTGCTTTTGTTTCAGATCCAAGTAATGGTAATGGACCTTCCTCTTCCTCACACATCAATGGGATGTGCATCAATGGGCATATCAAATTCGTCCATTTCTATATTATATAAAAGTAGACAAAAAAAACATACATCTTCAACATAAATACAAGTGTCAACAAGTATGAAAACAAAATACAAATAAAAGAATCAGATGCAATAATCCTCCATCTGTGACACCACAACAAGACATTAAATAGAACGAATACAAAAGTTTTGCAGATTAAACGCATTATGGTAAATCATGTGGCTACAATCACAAAAAAAGATATAGGCATCTTAAGAAATGAGTATTTGGGAGAAACAATGATTAAACAAAGAAAAAATTCCCATAAAATCAAGAACATAAAAATCATTTATTAGTAACCACTTTCCTTTGCAAATTTGCCTAGGTAGAGAATGCAATATACAACACATAGGAAGAGAGGAAGGCATATAGTATAAGGATCATGCATCCAATGCTGTAATGAGCAATACGATACTAAATTTAGCATAATTCCTTAGACAGAATACAGAATTCACCTAATTAATTCTTCTTGCCAAAAAATGATGTCAGTTAATTTAGTATACAACATCAAAACTTCAGAAATCTAGTTTCCAAATTCGTAAGTTAGCCAATGGTTTAAGTTGTGATTCAGAAATCCAGTTTCTAAATTCATAAGTTGGCCAGTTGATAAGTACAAATTAACACTTGTATTTTTAATGAATTCTAGTGGTGTATGTAAGAAATTGATGTTATTTTGAAGAGTTTTGATACTTAAAAGAAAAAAATATTTCAGTTTTAGGACTAAGGACCACTATTTTGAGAGAAGATATTAACTTGGATTGAGATCGGATAAGAAAACAAGAAGAAAAATGCTTTTTGGAAGGAACAGGGGGAAGAGCACGACCGTGTGTCAAGGAAACACGCCCACAGAAGCATACACGGTTGAACATACGGTTGAAGGCACGACTGTGTTGAGCTTGGAAAATCCATAGAAGCACACATGGTTGAGTACACGGTTGAAGGTACGACCGTGTGTTGAGCTTGAAAAATCCACAGAAGCACACATGGTTGAGTACACGGATGAAGGCACGGCCGTTGTGTTGAGCTTGGAAAATCCATAGAAGCACATACGGTTGAGTACACGGTCTGAGATACGGCCGTGTGTTATTTGCGTGGGTTTTACACACACGGTTGTGTGAGAGAGGCAAGTGACAAAAAATTAATATGAAGGAAAGCGAATTCCTAATCCAGTAACCAATTTTTTACGTTTTCTCATTTGATCTTCCTAGAGAAGCCTATAATAACAAACAATAGTATAGCATCATCATAGCTCAAAATATAACAATCTCCTAGTACCTGACAGTGTGAGCGAGTGCGATGGTGGCCGAACGAGATTGAGCTGATGTTGATGCGTGCGACGAGCGACGACGAGAACGAGATCGAGTTCCAATTCCAGCTAGATCTAGGGTTTCTACAGTTGAGTCTTAAATTTTGAGTGGAAGTGGACCGTGATTGTGAGTTGAGTTAGGAGTGGACCGTGGTCGTGGTTGTGGGTGGGTGGCTCGGCTCGGTGCGTGTCACTGTGTCTGTGTGGTGAAACGTGAAAACGAGTGCCGTGAGTGTGAGTCGTGTCTACGGTCTGTGGCTCTGTACAGTGCTGAAGAGTCAAGTGCTCGGTGTGTGTCACTCGCTATGTATGTGTCTGTCTGTGCTGTGCAGTGTGCTGTTGATTGTGCCAGAGTGCGAGTCGCTACTAGTTGTGTCTGTGTCTGAGCCTTAGGTTCTCAGCTGTCAGCTCAATGACAAATTTAATTGACAATGTATAGTGCAGGTGCAGGTGCAGTGTGCTGTGCTGTGTTTGTGTTTTGTGAGAACTATACTGTTCATTATAGTAACCCCTTAAATTTTTTTATTAAATATATAATAATATAATTTATTAAAAACCTTATAGGGTTTTTAGTGGGATGGGTGGGTCGGGAACCTGATAAAACCCGTCCCGTTGACATCCCTAACTCCACCTTGCTCAACCTTTTAGTGTAGGTGAGTCGGTTCGAGGTGGTTGGGGTTCGTCTCTTGAATTCTACCTCTTCTTTGGGTGGCACTCCCCTCTTCTCGTATAGCTTGGCAAGACTCATGGCTTGCGAGAGGCTCGTGGGGTGCTGTAGCTCCACTTCCATGGCTATGGCTTCCTTCAGCCCGTTGATGAAAATGGTGATCTCATGCTTGGGGGGCAAGTCCAACACCTAAGCTGATAGCTGTTTGAACCTTCGTTGGTATTGCTCCACGGAGCTCACTTGGCGAAGCTTGGCTAGCTCGCCCACCTTGTTGCTCCAGATTGGGGGCCTAAAGCGCAAGCCTCACAAGGCCTTAAAGTTTGCCCAACTTAGTCGGCGTTGTTCCCATTTCAACTTGAGGAGCCATAGCTGGCATCCCCTTCTAGGTGGAAGGTTGCTAGCTTCACCCTCGCCTCCTCCGTCATGAGTTGATGCTCAAAGAATTGTTCGCATTTGTTGAACTAGCGAGAGGATCCCAATTCTTGTCATAGCGCGGGAAATCCCATTTGGCTAGTCTTCTTGTAAGCATGCTCTGCTCTCCCTTGCCGCTCTTAGCCAACGTTTCCCTGACCTCTTCGACCACGTGAGTTGGGGACTTATGTGGGGTTCCTTCTCGCGTCAGGCTTTCCAATTGGGTAGCCAACCAGTCTTGCCTCCCCTCCATTTGTTCTAGGTGAGTCCGATCATCTTGGTGCATGGCTAGCAACGCATCTAGATGTTGCTGGACTTTCTTCCAGTTGTCCATGGAAACCTGCTCTGATACCAAATTGTTAGCAGCAAGCATTTGTAACCTCATCCTAGGCCTTGCTAGTTTCGGTTGGAAGTCGAGAACCTGTTTGTTAGGTTTCCTTCCAAGTTTTCCTATGATTGACTAAGTAAATTGAACTCGTTGGAGAGAACCCAAGGTCTCATGTGCTAGATGTTATATGCTGAAAAATAATATCTGCTTTCATTCATCTTTTCTTTTCTTAAATATGGCAGGAGGTGTTACACGAATTCCTACCACTAGTCCACTACTATAGGGATTTTCTCCCACTAGTTCCTACTGCCTTACAGACTACTACCCCACTACTGAGGACACAACCCCCGACGTCCTATTCCCCATTCTCTTCCTCGGTTGTGGTCTCTTTTTCCCCCTTGTCTTTCCCCCAAGTTTCCTCCACTGGCAGACCTTGTCAAAAGGCCTAATTCCCCGGCCACTATTAGTTAGTGGAGGTTGGGAGATATAAAAAGGAGAATCATGCTGGCAAGAAGGAAGTTAGAAAAATATGTAACAGAAGTCTGTCTTGGAAACCCTAGTTGAGGAGTCAATCACAAATTGCTAACTTCTTGTGAGAGATTCCTAACTGAGAAGTACCTATCAGGTGGCTAAGCTTCTCAATTGTGCTGGACTTGTTCTTTGTTGACAGGTACTATCTTTTCTATTTTTTAGTTGAGTTTTGCTAATCCTAGTTGTATCACATTTCATTTTCTTTCCTTCCATCCTCCAAACATATAGGAAGGAATTAAATACTCTAGTGATTTTTTGCTTCCTAATTCCTTCCCTCATTCCGAACATAGTGTTAGAGCCTTCTCCACAATGCTCTTCCACTTGTTCAGTTGAATTTGAATACAAAAGACTTGAGTGCAGTGTTGCGAATAGAAAAAAGTCCAGGGTCAAAGTATGGCTTTCAAATTAATTTCCAAATGAGTGAATGCTGCCAAAGGGGATGCTGCTAAACAGTTTGAGTCTGGGATGTGGATATATTTGGGCATGTGTTTTGTTTCCTGGCTGTTTTTGTGTAAGTTTATGGATGGAATTAATTTATTTCCTGATGATGCCATTGTGTGGTTGAGTTGAGTTCAGTAGCTCCAGAGCTGTTGAATGCTGTATTGCTGTAGGCCTCTGATATCTGGAATTCTGAAAGCATTATTTATTTGCATGACATTGCAAAGTTGAGTCAAGTGTCTCTTTCATCAATTGTAAGTCCAGAATCTCTGCTACTTTCAATATCTCCTGTTGTTGGGGAAGGAAACATGGTAAAAGTTTCTTTACCACCAGCCATTTTTGACTTACTTGAAAAATAAGTTTCTTTTTCTTCAAACGAATCCCATGTCTTAGGCATTGATGGGCCATGATTATGTATGTGGTCTAGAGTACTGTAATGCTGCTGTGTAGTCTGTCATTTCTGCTTGTAGGACCAAAACCCTTTATATTAGACTGTTGTAGATGACCAATCATATACAATTCTGCATAGATTGATCTCATGGAGACTGTTCAGGCACAGATGTGTACTTAATTTGATTCTTTAGGAATTGTTTGCTCATACAAGTGATATGCTTATTATGGTATGTTAGTCTTAAATGGAAATGAAATTTTGCAGGAAAGAATTAAATTAGCTTATTATTTTATTGGTACAGCAAAGTTAATGCATTATTTTGTTTCTACATCTGCTATCACAGTTGAGTACAGGGATCATTTGTCAGGACAGACTCACCATGCCTTGGTGGAAGCTCCAAACGAGGCCCTTCCTGTTGACTGTCGTCCTGGTTTTGGTACTGCATGGATAACCAAAGATAAATTTAAGGTAGCTAAGCAAGGCTATACTTTGTTAATAATTCATTTGTTGTTTCTCCATTATAACATGTGATTGTTGAGCTGACCCAAGAGTGAGATTTTTTGGCTTGAGTTGACTGCATTTGTGGCGGAGTGTTAAAGATACTTGTCTTGCAAAAATTTTACTAGAGCTTATTACCGAAAAAAGAAATTTACAAGAAATAGGAACTCCAAAGATGCTGACAATCTATAACTATGCTTAGTGGCAAAGCCATAGGAAAAACTCTCTTTCCTTTTATTGTTTTGAACCATGACTATGAGATATTGGTTTCTATTATTGACTCCAAATCTGAATACAAGCAATAACTTAATTTACATAAAAATAAATGCCAACCCATTTTTGGCCTAATGGTTAAGAACCAAGAGATCTAATTTCATTTTCTGTAAGATCTTTGGTTGAAATTCTACCAATGACACTACTTGGGGCTGCCTACTTGGGGTGGTCACCCCTGCCAATGAAGGTATATCGGAGGAGAAAGAAGAGGGAGATATGAGAAGTACACGGGAGGAAGAAAAGAGTAGTGGTAGAAATACAAGGTATAGGGTCAAATATGTAATAACTAGAGTAGGAAGGTGGAAGTAGTAGCTGAGCTGGACCATGAGAGCATGTAAAGAGAAGAAGGCATGTAAACGTGGCTGACGTGGAAGGGAAAGGGGGGACTAGGAGGAATGAGTATAAATAGTTGGTTTTGGGGGAGGAAAAGGGAGAGAGAAACATAACAAAGTTTGTGACAAAGAGAGAGGAGAGAGGGAGAAAGGGAAAACCAGGCGAAGAGGCCACGACCGCCGGATTCCCAGTGAGGGCTATGGAGGAGGTTCATCGGTTTCCTTCTAGCATTGCGCATAGATAGCAGAGTTTGTGATTGTATTTGTTTTTTTTTGCTTGTTCCTGTACTATCCGGATCTATCACCGAAGTTATAGTGTTGGAAGTACTTAATACAAAGATTAAATGGAATTTTCTGGGAATCATATCGATTTGGTTCCGTTGTCAGGAAAACTCCACCATCGGAAAAATTGGATCACCTTGACGAAGTTCGCCGCATAGTACATCGAGGCATGACAAGGATGGAAACTCGCGTTGAAACACTCGAAAGGACTGTAGAGGGGATACATCTGGATGTCACGAATATCCAACAGCAGCTGGGGGCAATGGAAGGAGAAAAAAAAAAAGGGGTGGAGAACTGTCCCCCATACATGAAAAGATGGATGGGAATTTAGAAGCTACTAGAAGACATATGGTTTTTTTTAAGGATTTGGGAGGCAACCCAAACGGTGGTTCTTTCCGTGGTAAAAGATCGTAGCAAACTTTGGGATGGCCCACGTTCCAGGGAAAGGCAATAAGAGTTCCCATCGGTGGCGAGAGGGAATGGAAATGGGGACGAGTTTCGTACCAATGCATCCGCCAAATTTTAACTTCTAGCATTTGATGGCGACGATCCCCCCAAAATTGGATTCTTAATGGCCCGAACAATATTTTCCCCGCAAATCAGACAAGGGAGGATGGGAAAGGTAGTGCTTTTGGCAATGTGCATGAGGGGCGATGCAATAACTGGTTCAGAATGTGCAAAAAAAAGAGAGGGCGGATCTGCCTGGCCAGGGCCTGAAGGAGGAAATCATGAAACGTTTCGAGGGTTTGCTTGCCTCTAACCTTTTCAAGAGTCTATTGCAGCTGAGGCAAATGGGGGCTCGATTAAAACAGACTTTGAAGTTTTTGAGCCCCCTTTTTCCTCCCCCCCCCCCCCCGCCCCAACAATGCTAAAAATGCAACTTTGGGGGGTACTTCTTTGGGGGGCTTATGAGACCCAATCCAAACGGGGCATGGATACTTTTGCTCTGGTTTCCTTGGAACTTTGCTAGGGACTTAGCTTTTAAAAAACTGAAGGGGAATTTGACTTGGGCTTTCTTTTTCCCAACCCATGGACCACGGAAACGGGGGCCCCACATTTGACATTCGACCTCCGCACCCCGCCCAACGTTTTCCCAAACCCGGGTTTGAAAAATTTTGTCATTCGGGGGGGGGAAATTTTTTTTTCTCCGGGCATCACCATGATTTCCCCAAGGTTTATGGGGGTGACGAGCTACGAAGTTATCTAGAGACAGTTTAAAACCCTAACCCAGAAGATAGGAACAATTCATGGGGGGGGGTTCCACCAGCAGCAGGACATGGGGGTGGGTAAGGATAGCTCGAGACGACTTCCCCGGGGAGAGGCAATTTTTCGCAAGTGGAATTTTTTTGGATAAGAAGGCAAAGGGCTTAGGCTTCAAGTTTTGACCGGCCCCTTTTAAACCAAACCACAGTTTTCTAAACAAAACATTCCAGTTGTTAGTTTCTGGAATAAGGGAAACTCCCGGTGAAGAAGAATGGGCAAAGGGGGAGCCAGCGGCGAACCCGGGTCCTCTCTCATTGTCATTATTGGCAATTTCAGGGTTTCAATGAACCTTGGGACAAAGAAAAAAGCAAAGGTTTAAGGGTTTGGGCCCCTTCCCCCATCGTGATTTGGTAGTTAAATGGAGTAGCACAACTTTGTGGCGTTGGAATGGAACCCCACGTCTTGGATTTCCATTTTTCCGATCATTGTTCCTTCAAAGTAAATTGGGAGATGGGGAAAATCCGTTGGTCCCCTGGGTTTTCTTCTAAACCCGCAACGTTAGGTGGACCATTTCCCCACGGGGGGTGGATTTTTATGTAAGGAGTTGAAAGGGGGAGATCTGTTTTGGGAGTGGCATGGTTTAAAACACTGGGGGAAATAAAGGTAGATTGGGCCAAAATTTACATCAAGGGGTTTTTTCAAAAAAAAAGAGGAGTATTTTCTTGTGGAGATCCAACGTTGTGCCGTTTTTCCCAAACTTATGTCGTTACAGAAGCTGGGGGTGTGGATGAATGTTTAAAATGTATTTGGGGGATGGCAAGAACGTCACAAGGAGAGGAGAAAATCCCGGGCGGTTTAATTTAAAATTTTTAAGCAAATTTCAGGGACATCCCTTTGTCACTCCACAGGGCCTACCTCCCATTCTACAACTAATCACCACATTCCTCTCGTAGAAGGGAAAGGTCCCATATCCGTGAGGCCTTATAGATACGCGTACATGCAAAAAAATGAGATAGAGAGGTTAGTATGTGACATGTTGGAGGCAGAAATCATCCGTCCAAGCACGAGCTCCTTTTCTAGTTTGGTGATCTTAGTGAGAAGAAGGATGGATCATGAAGATTTTGTGTAGACTATCGTGCCCTCAATGAGGTGATGGTGGCAAATAAGTACCCCATCCCGGTGATAGATGAGTTGTATGGGGCTAGTGTATTCTCAAAGATTGACCTAAGATCTGGATACCATCAAATACGAATGGCTAAGGAGGACATTCATAAAACGGCCTTCCGCACTCATCAAGGTCACTACGAATTCTTAGTCATGCCATTTGGATTGACTAATGCACCAGCAACATTCCAAGCCATGATGAATGAGATCTTTCAACCTTATTTAAGACAATTCGTCTTGGTGTTCTTTGATGATATTTTGGTTTTTATAGTGGAGATTGGGATACTCATATTCAACACTTAGAACAAGTTTTCTTTACCCTAAAGCAGCAGCACTTTTTTTGCCAATAGGAAGTGTATCTTTGGACAGGCTAAAGTGGAGTATTTTGGACATATCATATCAAATGAAGGAGTGGCTATGGATCCAACCAAGATACATCCGTAGTGGATTGGCCCCAACCATCCTCCCTTAAAGGTCTTCGCAGTTTCCTTGGATTATCCGGATACTATCGAAAATTCATCAAAGATTATAGCAAGATAGCCAAACCTCTCACGGATTTGCTAAAAAAGAATGGCTTTGAATGGGTCCGAGCAAGCTACCACCGCATTCAATGGGATTAAAGAAGGTGTTTAGTGACAGCTCCAGTATTAGTAATGCCTAATTTTTCCCACACGTTCATTGTGGAATGTGATGCATCGGGAAGAGGGCTGGGGGTGGTGCTACAGCAAGATAACAGACCAATTGCTTATTTTAGTAAAGCCCTGGCTGATCGTACTTTGGCCAAGTCCACTTACGAGAAGGAACTCATGGCTTTGGTGTTAGCGATTCAGCATTGGCAAAACCCTTTTCTCTTGGGGAAAAAATTTGTAGTCCAAATGATCAAAAGAGTCTTAAGCATTTGCTTCAGCAAGGGTCATGACCCCTGATCAACAAAATTGGTTACCTAAGCTTTTGGGGTATGACTTCGAAGTTCAATATCGAAGGGGAGTGGAGAAAAAGTGGCTGATGCCCTGTCAAGGAAGTTTGAAGAGACACATTTGATGCAAATCATGGGACCTATATGGACAGACCTATCAACCATTAGGAGTGAAGTGGAGGCTGATCCGACCTTAGCTGAAAAGATGCAGCTGTTGAAGAGGGGAGAATCAGCGGGCCGAGGGTTTCATCTTGTGCAAAACACCTTATTCCATCACGGAAGATTGGTAATTCCAGCAAAGTCCAAGTGGTCCCTAGTGTTTGTACATGAGTTCCATTCCTCACCCATTGGAGGGCATGCGGGGTTCCTCAGGATTTACTGGAGGATAGCCGCAAATGTGTTCTGGATTGGGATCAAGAAGGATGTGATGGATTTCTTAGCAGCTTGTACAGTATGTCAATACCAAAAGTATCAAGCTTTGGCACCTGCAGGTTTGCTATGTCCGTTACCAATACCAACAGCCATTTGGGAGGATGTCTCCATGGACTTCGTTGGAGGATTGCCGAAATCTAAGGGGTTTAATGTAATTCCATTGTGGTGGTCGATCGTCTCTCTAAGTATGGCCATTTTATTCCTATCAAACATCCTTACACAGCTAAGGGGATAGCGGAGTATTCGTCAAGGAAATTGTTCGGCTCCATGGCTACCTGAAAGGACAATCGTGAGTGATTGTGATCCCACCTTTTTGAGCAACTTCTAGACCAAACTCTTTAGATTGCAGGGCATCCTCCTACACTACAACACCGCGTACCATCTGGAAACGGATATGGACAAACGGAAATCTTAAATTGTTGCCTTGAAGGGTACCTTCAATGCTTCGTGAGCCATCATCCTACACTGTGGAAAGCATGCCTTCCTTGGGCGGAATTCCACTACAACACGGCCTACCATATAGCATCCAAAATGTTGCCATTCAAAATAGTTTATGGCCAACCCACTCCTATCTTGCAGTCCTTCGTTGATAAGGAAATATGAAACCCGGAGTTGCGACAAGCATTACGGAACAGAGACGCCATTCTTCAGCAATTAAGACACAATCTAGTCCATGCGCAATCCATCTATTGCAAGAATGCAAATAAGCATAGACGACAGGTGGAGTTCCAAGTGGGAGAGTGGGTGTTCTTGAAGCGACGTGTATCCCTTTGACCACAACTTAAAAATTCCACTTCCAAACCGACTCCAAGATTTTTTGGACCATTTCAAATTGTTGAGCGAATTGGACAAGTGGCATACAGGTTGCAATTGCTGGCCAACAGTCGCATACATCCGGTCTTTAATGTCTCGCTACTGAAGAAGGCGGTAGGAACTTTTCCTTCCACAGTGGAACTTCCACCAAACATGCCCGAGGATTCAGCAGAGCTATGGTACACCTTCCCGTAGCCATCGTGGGAAGACGATTTAAGCGCGATGGGACAGCAGCAACTCCCTAGGTCCTGGTACAGTGGCAAGATCAAGAGCCTGATCATGTTTCATGGATGGATACATCCGAGTTCACTTCCCTCTTCCCAAATTTTGTCCTTGAGGACAAGGACATTGTATCGGGGAGGAAATTGATACACCCCTGCCAATGAAGGTATATCAGAGGAGAAATAAGAGGGAGATATGAGAAGTACATGGGAGGAAGAAAATAGTAGTGGTAGAAATACAAGGTATAGGGTCAAATATGTAATAACTAGAGTAGGAAGAGCTGAGGTGGAAGTAGTAGCTGAGCTGGACCATGAGAGCATGTGAAGAGAAGAAGGCAGGTGGACGTGGCTGACATGGAAGGGAAAGGGGGGACTAGGAGGAATGAGTATAAATAGTTGGTTTTGGGGGAGGGAAAAGGGAGAGAGAAACATAACAAAGTTTGTGACAAAGAGAAAGGAGAGAGGGAAACCGGGCAGAAGAGGCCACGGCCGCCGGATTCCCAGTGAGGGCTACGGAGGAGGTTCACTGGCTTCCTTCTAGCATTGAGCATAGATAGTTGAGTTGTGATTGTATTTGTTTTTTTTTTTTGTTTGTTCCTGTACTATCTAGATCTATCACCGGAGTTATAGTGTTGGAAGTACTAAATACAAAGATATTAAACGGAATTTTCTAGGAATCATATCAACAAGCAATAACTTAATTTACATAAAATAAATGCCAACCCAATTTTGGCCTAATGGTTAAGAACCAAGAGATCTAATTTCATTTTCTGTAAGATCTTTGGTTGAAATTCTACCAATGACACTACTTGGGGCTGCCTACATAGTACAAGCTATATTTATCTGGTGCATGAGTCTTGTCTGGTGGTTTATATGTTGTGCCACTCTGTTAACCCCAAAAATAAAGATACAATGAATACCAAAGCCTGTGGAATTATTCAAGGGTTCTGTGATCCTCTGGGGGATAAAATAAGTAATTGGGTTTATCTACTTGAATTGAATGTTGTTATTGTCAGTATCTTTGGTATTTCACACTTAAACTGGTTCTTTTCTCGTATATACTCATTTCTTTTCTAATGCTTTGCATGGTTGGTAAATGAAACAAC
>JBBMOL010001399.1:0-40364 GCA_037954665.1 Laguncularia racemosa | reverse complement strand
TGATCAATTGATCAGTCTACTCTTTTATACCTATAAAGTAGGATACAATTAGAGAAACTAGCTCAAATATACATACAAGAGATAGTTAAACTACATGGCGTGCTAATGCCATCACTTTTGATAAAGATACGAGGTTTATAAGTAGATTTAGGGCAGCTTACATAAGCTTTGGGTATTAAAATTAGAATTCAGTACAGAATTCAACCCTTAGACAAATGGTCAGTCGAAAGGACTATACAATACTAGAAGATTTACTCAAAGCATGTGCACATGAATTTTGGAGGCAACTAGAATGAGCATATACCTTGGTGGAGTTTACCTATAATAATAGTTACCTAGTAACCATCCAGATGTCTTCATATGAAGCTCTTTATGGAAGAAGGTGTAGATCCCCACTACACTAGGATGAAGTGGGAAAAAGATAGATGATGGGCCAAAGTTAGTACAAGAGGCAGTAGATAAGGTAAAATTGATCTAGCAGAGAGCATAGACAACCCAATCTCAACAAAAGAGTTATGTAAAGATGCCTTTTGGAATTTCAAGTAGAAGACAAGGTCTTATTGAGGATTTCTCCAATAAAAGGATTGATCAAATTCGAGTTAAAGAGAAAAGCTAAACCTAATGTATATAGACCCATTTGTGATCTTGGAACGAAATAGGTACATAGCTTACAGGTTAGCTCTTCCACCAAGTTTAGCTAGATTGTATGGTGTATTCCATGTATCCATGCTAAGGAAATATATACCTAACCCAGATTAAATCACTGTATTGGAACCTCTACAAGTGCACTCAAATCTTACAATAATGAAAAAACCTTTTAGAATTGTGGATACTAAAAAGTAGAGTTTGAGAAGGTAGGTTATAAATATGTCAAAGTGCAATGAAGAAATCAAATAGGAAGAGAAGAAGGACTGGAATTTAAAAGAGGAGATGAGAAAAAGATACCCAAAACTCTTCAATAATCCAAGTAATTTTCAAGGAAGAAAATTTTTATAAAGGGGGGAAGAATGCAATACCTAAAAATTTTAATAATTTAATTATAATTATTATAATATAAAAACCAAGGCTAAGGATATATATTTCATAAAAATTGAGGGGCAATTTCGACATTTCAAAAAAAAAAAAGAGTATTTAAGCCTAAGTTGACCTATGTTCCCCTCTTTGTCATCTTATGTAGTAAACAACAATTGACTCTCTCTAAAGAAAAAAAGTCAATCTATCAAACCATAGGGACGATTTAAGTAAACTAAGTAAGAAGGGTAGGCAATTGGTGCTTTTTCCATATGGGATTTAAATCTAATCAATTTTTAATCATTGTGTGAACCAAATATGAATTTAGGGAAAGGACGTAATGAGGATGAGAATCAACAACTCAAGGATACAACATATGGAAGTATTGATGTAAATAAACTAATCCGTATAATTTAAATATATAATACATGCTTTAGGGTTAATTTAAACCTAAGAATAAGATAATCGAATTTAGGAGGAATTAAAATAAAGAAATAAGGGTATGTGGGAAATTACCAAAAAATACACAGCCTCCCAACATGGTCATGTTTTGACCCTGTTAAACCTCAAACATATGGAGAGATACACGGCCTGTTTACACAATCATGTTTTGACCGTGTTGAATACAAGACATACCGAAAGATACATGGCCTATCTACACGGTTGTGCTTTAACTGTATTAAAGCCAAACTCACCAAAAGATACACGACTTTTGACATAATTGTGTAATAGCTCGTGTTAAACTATATGGCCTCCAACATGGCCGTGTTGAGAGGAATGTAACTTCATTCTATATCTATTTAACCTTTAATTAAGCTAATTTCCACATAACCTAGATAGCTAGTAAGACTAGAAAATTTAATAAATTAAGAGAGTTAAGAGATTACATCTATCTTAGATTAGAACTAAGATAGACTTGTTGATGTTGTACAAATTCTAGTTTAGCTTAAGTTTAGGACCGGACATGCTTAAAGGCTAGGTTTAAGGTACATGTGACTTATTTATTGATTTATGCTTGTTTAAGTTAGTGTATGTATTGAATTTGTTTTAATTGGAAGAATTGCCTTAAGTGTTTAAGTTGTATGTGCTTAGCTCAACTTAGGGGCCTATAGGGGCAGATCCCTAAGGAGCACCCGAATGATCCTTGTTAACTTTATCCCTAGTGGAGTTATGCTTGGAAATGATCTAAGTTGAATATTAGATTAAGTTTTAAGGGACATAGGTGTTGATGTCCCTAAATGATCAAATTCAAGCACATGAAACCAATTGAAGAACCAAACTTCAACAAATCCCATAAATGGCGTGAAGAATAAACTCCAAATAAACCCCTAACTATAAAAACAATTTGCTCTAATACCAAATTATGATGTGCTTAATTAGCTAAAGTACATTGAAATAACAGATTGAACAAATTCAATTACCAAAATCCCCAAATGGCGTAAAGCCCTAAATTTAAAAAAGATAATCATGCAAGCAACAATGATAATTACAATTCACAACTTGCAATTTCCGAAATGGATTTAAACTAAACAAAACCCAAAAGATATGAAATCAATTGAATTCCAACCCTAAAAATTGTGTGAAAATTACAATAAAAAGATAAACTAATTCCTCACTAGATATGACTCCTAGTAGGGAATTAAGATGGATTTGACATTGTTGATGTTATGCACAACAAGAATCAAACCCCACTCTCCACACTTCACTCAAGAAATGATAAGAGTATGGAAAAATGGAGGCAACCCTTACGTTTTCCAATATGAAAAATATTGTTAAAAAAAATCCCCCACAACCCTACTTTAACAAGTATTTATATTTGCTCCATCATGGTTAAATGTCCAAACATTTATGTCTATGCCACTAATTACCCAATCCTAATTCAAAAAATTTCAACCAAATAAAATGCCCCCAAAAATGATTACAAGATAACTGGTTCAAAAAAAAATAACAAATACAAAGATAGCCCTTTAAAGAGTCGATTCTTCAAGTCAGTTGAATTCATTGCCCAAACTCATCTTTGGTTTAGGTCGGTCCATGAATAATCCACAAGTTAAGTCTTAGTGATTTTTTTCCATCACCTTGTAAGACCTAAAAAGTATACCTGCTGGAATACACAAACATATAAGTAATAAAAAAGATGTTAGTAAAACAAATAATTTTGGGGTCGGTTTGTTCAAAGAGGACCCTCATCACCAAGATTTAAATTTCCTTTTGCTCTTGCCCAATGATAGGTCTTGTAAGATTTGATTCCTATCATCTCCTCGGGCCTCAAAAAAATTTGTCTCAAATCTGACAGATCAAGTGCAGTAGAGAAATTTTTATCCTCTTAACAAGTTATCAAAAGAACTATCACTACAGTATCCTAATATTTGAAATTACAATAGGGGATGATTGCTTTCTCTCCTCCATTTCTAAGATATACCTCATCTGCAGCACACATAATGGTCCATCATCCACTAAGACCTCCCATATCTCAAACCTGTCCCACTGATATTGTTTTCTCCTTTTTCCTATTTCACCTATATGTCTTTAACCCTCTTGGCCCTCTGATGATTTACTCAGCTGACTGTAAACCTCATAATCCTTTAATAGTAGACACATCTGCCTCTGAACAGTTTAGTCCTCTGAAGGTTGGCTCATCTGACTGTGAACCTCAGAACCTCTAAAGGTTGGCACGCCTGTGTTTGAATAGTTTGGTCCTCTAATGGATGGCTCATGTGACTATGAACCTCAGGAACCTCTGAAGGCTGACATATCTATTTTGAAATTTTGATCTTTTGATGGTTGACTTATCTGATCTTTACATCTTTTGGACCTCTAATGGCAACATAAGGTTCAATACTATACGTTTACCATTCTATTGGAACATATAAGTATTTATATACCCATCATGTAATACCATTCCTATCATATAACCATGGCTTGCCACGCAAATATATGGGATGTACACATAGGAAGAATATCACATTCAATCTATCATAGTATTTATCCCCTATACTTAAAGGTACCCTACCACTTTAGGTCACATAAAGACTCCCCTAATCATTTAACCAATGTAATGTGTAGGGTTTAGGATGCGAGGTAGTTACAAGTTTTAATTTCGATACTAATGAAAGTAGCTACAACATTAATACAACTACCCAATCAACAATAATGACACACAAGTTTCCTTATACCATATAAGGCGTATGGAACAAATTTTCTCTTTGTCCATCATTAATAGTTGGAGAAGAAGTCAATACTTAATGTACTAAATTAGTAGAAGGATATAAATTATTTGACATGGTTAATCACTATCTTCAATAAGCCACTACACACTTTAACACCCATGGTTCAATCAAGTAACCAAGTAATAAATACTTTTTGTAACTTCAAGTATAGTAAAATAATTGAAGCACAAATAAAGAATTCCAAGTAGTTAATATATTAAATTCAACTAGCAGTGTTTAAGTAATGAGTCTCATTAACCTTCACACTTAAATGCTTCTTTTTTAATTCAAATTTCACTACTCACTTCCCTTTCTTAGTCACAGTTTCACACTCTCAATTAGTGTTAATGTGCAGCACCTTAAACCACACACAATCCTTCAAATTCACAACGCCAAATTACACTCACTCCTATACAGTGCAACAATTCACTATAACACCACTACGCATTGTAACTCTTCAATTTAAAACACCCTTACACCACCACACATATACATAATCATGATGCACTCACTTCACCACAACTCCAATTCACGTTGCAACACCTTCACCTTAACACACACACAACACTTCAAAGTATACAACTCCTTGCCACTACACAACTTCAATTGGCCCCTCACACAACATAATTTACACCGCATACCACAAACAAAAGGCAGCAACAAAATTCAAATTCAAATTCCACTCCTTATTGAAACTTTCCACAAATGGTAAAAATCAAATTTCAAATTCAAAAGAAATGTATTCAATACTACTCAATAACTACTTTAATTTAAAGAAGGGATTTGAATTCAAATGATTTCCTTTTTCCCCCACACAAGTTCAAATCTGAAAAAGGGAAAGAACAATCTACAACTTTCGAAATCTACAAAGATCACATTTCCCTTTTACCAAAAATATTATATTTCCAACTCCATAACAAACACTAAGAAATACACTTTTATTTTCCGTTCAAAGATCACGCAACAAAAAGACGATAAGGAAATCATAACTGCTCTATGTCTATAACAACAAGCAGCAACTTAAACTCCTTAACAACATAATTAAAACAACTCAATCACCACTTTAGAATTTTCGGATCAAGATGTTAAGAACCCTAAAATTCCAAAATAAAAATTGAAAATCCCTTCTCACAACCTATGCTCTGATACCAAAATTTTGATGTGCCTAAATGATCAAATTTTAGCACATGAAACCAATTAAAGAACCACTTCAACAAATCCCACAAGTGGCAAAGGGAACAAACTCCAAAGAACCCTAACTGGGATGAGCAACTTACTCTGATACCAAATTTTTGATGTGCTTAATTGGCTAAAATACATTCAAATAACAGATTAAACAAATTCAATCACCAAATCCCTAAATGGCGTGAACCCCTAAATGTCAAAGGATAATCATGCAAGCAACAATGATATTACAATTCACAACTTGCATTTCTGAAATGGATTTCACTAACACAATCAAAAGGATATGAAATCAATTAAATTCCAACCCCAAAATTGCATGAAAATTACAATAAAAAGATAAACTAATTCCTAAACCAGATTGACTCGCTAGTGGGGAATTAGGATGGTTTTAACATTGTTGATGTTACACACAACAAGAATCAAATCCCACTCGCTACACTTCACTAAAGAAATGATAAGATGTGTGTGAAAATGGAGGCAACCCTCACATTTCCAATCTAAAAATTTTGTTAAAAAAAAAAGCCCCCACAACCCTATTTTAAACAAGTATTTTACTTGCTCCATTAGGGTTAAAATGTCCAAAAATTTACATCTAATGCCACTAATGCGGCCGATCCTAATTCAAGAAATATAACCAATAAGATAACACTAATAGAAGATATAAATTACCGATTCAAGAAAAATAAACAATACAAAGATAGTCTTTAAAGAGTCGGTTCTTCAAATCAATTAAATTCGTTGGTCAGCTTATCTCCAATTTAGGTCGGTCTATGAATGACTCGCAAGCAAAGTCTTAGTTAGTTTATCCATCGCCCCATAAAACCCAACAAGTATGCCTGCTGGAATACATAACACATAAGTAATAAAAAAAAAGGTTAGTATAACAAATAGTTCCAGGGTCAGTTTGTTCAAAAAGGACCCTTATCACCAAGATTCAAAATCCTTTGGCTCTTGCCCTAATGATAGGTCTTGTAGAATTTGATTCCTATCAAGTATGGAGCTCGTAGTGGCAGTTCACATCACCAAGGTTAAGTGGCTTAGTGCACCATTGGTATAGGGCCCATAGTGGTAGTTCCCATCACCAAGCTTAAGGAGGATTAAGGGATCATGGTGTAGGGCCTAGTGGCAATTTCCCATCACCGATACCTAAATTTTAATGTGTTAAGTGTATTAAGGGGGTCATGAGTACCTGCTGTTGCTTGTGGACTTAATTGTATCATGAAATGGTATCTATGTTTAAATTACATAATGCATGTTATACATGTTCCTGTTTGATCATGCGTGTATGTTTGTGTTATACATACTGGGCATTAGCTCACCCTTTGAGGAATATTTTTTTTAGATGTAGGTGCTGAGGATATTGCTAACTTAGAAGGAAATCTAGGAGTATATGAACCAGGAAGGGAGGAAGAGGATGATTATCACTACTATTATGGTGAGTAGAACTTAAAGTGACTTTGTTATTTGATTGGAACAAATAGTGGTTTTTCTAGAAAATTTGTAATTGAAATTTATAAACTTTCACTACATTAGATATTCGTTTTAGATTTATGTTAAATTGGTTTCAAGGTTGCAAGATAGATTAAAGTGTTTTTGTATCATGATGTCATTATTGTAGATAATGAATGGAGATTACAGAAAATATAAAATTAAGGGTATCATAGTAGATTTAGGGCCTTAATGCATTCTAGTGTAATAAAGATAGGTAGCGAGCAATAGCATGGCCCTAGTTCCGAGGCATTACATTAGCTTTTTTGGATGATATTGGATTTCCAAATCATAGTCCTTAATAAAATTTAACCATCTCCTCTTGTGCATGCTCAACTCTTTCTGGTATGAAGATATATTTCAGGCTCTAGTAGTCAATAAAAATCTTACATCTCTTTCGATATAAGTAATGTCTCCACAATTTTAGGGCTAATACCACTACTGCCAACTTCAAGTCATAAGTTGGGTAATTCTTCTCGGTATGGCTTTAGTTGGTGGGATGCATATGCATTGACTTGCCCGCCTTGCATCAAAACACATCTTAACCTTTAAGTTGAGGCATGACTATAAAAAGTGAATTCTTCTCCACTTTTAGGCAGTGCCAAAATTTTTGTTAACACAAGCTTCTCCTTAAGTTGCTAGAAACTGGCTTCACATTTATCATCCTACTCAAACCTCACTTTCTTTTGTGTTAACCTAGTGAAGGAGTCGCTATTTTGGAAAATCTCTCCATAAAACTTTATAGTAGCCGGTAAGCCCAAAAAGCTTCTTATATCTATTATTATCTTTAGTCTAAGCCAATCTACTATAGCTCTCACCTTTTTTATGTCACTCCCCATGGGCCCCTTAGGACATACAATTCTATTATACACTATAGGGAAACCCAAAGATAACCCCTCTATTATCTAAGGATTTGCCTTACAACATATAAGGCATACTCGCAACTAAGTTCCCAGCAAGGTTTAACATTTTCAAGGATATTTAGAGACAAATAATAAATTGGAGTAGAAAAAAATTTATATCAAGTGCCCATAGGCTAATAACATAGTTTAAAGGTTAACAAACTTAATACATCTCAATCTCTACTAAATATTGAAGACTAAAATATGAACTCAAAAATAGGTATAGCTATAACCTCTCCATTCAAATCTTTCACTATTCTTTTGTTTCTTGCTTTAACTTCTAGCATCTATCTACTAAAGCTCTAACCAAATCTACTCCAACAACAAAGAAATTATGTGGGGGTGTAAGCTATGACAACTTAGTGAGATATAGCGTCCTTTCTAAACTAACAAGCAATGACAAGCAAGTTATTTAATCAAGCATATGCCATGCATGAGTAATTACATGAATGTAACAATATATATAGTCTATTGGATATTGCATACAATATAGATTTATTGCCTTCCGCTACCTGGGTTAGGGAATCATGAGCTACATGTTGGCTTTAGGCTCCAATGACCGTGAGCTGTCTTTTGAGATAAGTTGTAAAGTGTATATATCCATACTATATTACAATAGACTTAAAAATATGTATATGTGTACTAAACCCATATAGGGAATAGATTGTGAAAGGCTCACAAGCACAATCTCCCCTAAGCAATGAATCGTTAGACTAAATGATGTGCCGAAAAAGGAGTTTAAGAACATGCAAATGAACCAATTAACAATCCTTAAAGGACAAGAACAAATCGGTTCAAATTGGAGCAAAATGTTACGTGAACCCTAAATGTAAAAGATGATCTGAATGCTATAGTTTAAGGTGATGAATATCATAATGATGAAATCCTCAATTGATATCACTAAATATACTTGAAATCCCATGAGAATACTAATCACAACAATAAGAACAATGACTATGATCCACTTTCCCACAAATTAATTCACGGTTCACGTGTGGCTAAATTGAAGGTTCAAAACCAACACTAAAAACCGAATCAATTAAGAAATAATAATTTTGATTACAAAGGCAATCAAATCTGACCTAGAAACATCCAATCCAACCCTAGATACAACTCACTACCCGATGAAATAGAAACACAACACAAATGAATTGTTTATTACTCACAATTTCTCCGTGTTGCACTCGCCACAATTCCAATTCTTGGGATTGAAATTGATAAAAGCAATTGGACTAAAGAATAACCCTAATTCTCTCATGTAAAAAGGTGAAGTTTATTCTGAAAAATTCTCCCCTCAAAACCCTACTTAAGAAAGTATTTAACTTGCTCCCTTTAGGGTTAAAAAGTTCACAAAATTACAACCATGGGCACTTTTAGGGTGGTTGGTCCTAAAAGAAAATTACAAAAAAATAAAAGTGTCATAAAAGAAAGATTACAACATAAATAATCCAAAGAAAAATTACAAATACAAAAATAATATAAAACCTCAAAGAGCCAATGCATCAAAGCGATGTCAATCTTAGCGGGCCATTGGATGATAATCTGATGATGTCTCATGGTGAAACAATTAATGTAAGTCATTTGGCATCCCATGGAGAAAATAGTGTAACTTGTAAGATTATTACTCAAACATTTATTAGATAAAAGAAATAAGGTGAAATATGAGTGATTTATATCATCATCCAAATCGAGTTCTGAGAACATCTAAAAGGCCAAAAAATTCCCATCACTAAACTATCCTACGTCGTAATCAAAAGGGAGCAATTCTCGACTCCACTTAGTTCCCAAAGGTTATGATGAGGTATGCCCATAGAGTAACACCTCCATAGGGCCTTTTCATATCATTGTGTGATGCTAACTTGCCTTCTTACATACAAGATTTCATGATGCATGACATACTTCATTCATGTGAAATAATATTAGATCCAATTATTTGATGCCCACATCAATTCAACATAGGCACTCGCCATTTTCTAAGTTCTAAATGCAAGGGAAATCCACAAATAATTAGCCAAGTATAATTAGAGTGGATTAACAATCAAATCATAGCAACAAACACACAATATATATAACCCAAATTTAACCCATACACATAATTTCAGTTCAGATAATAAACTTTATATGTAGGTGCACTATATTATAAAACACAAACAAAGAATAGTAGTCATCAAATTTTACTCACCTAACCATGTTGTCCGCAATTACAATAGTCTAGTGGTAGGTAGTCCTCAATAGGGTAACTGTAACTCTATAAGTTTGAGTTGAATATCAACTTACATTGGTTTTAGTAAATTTTATCGGTTTTTTCAGTTTTGAAGGTTTTAGTGTTTTAATCGTAATTTTTTTCATTTTAAGTCCATTTTTCATGTACTTAAAGTTATTTTAAAGTTTCTTGAGTGTTCTTTCCATTCTAAGTCATTTTAGCCATTTAAGATTCATAAAATTATGTATGGTTAGAAAATTTTGGGTACACATTGTCTAGGTTCATTTTGTAGTTCTTTTTGCCTAATTAGATCTAATATCCTAAAGGATCTAATTCCAATCACTTGGATATTTATTTGGGAATTTTATTTAGCATGTGAAGGTTTTGATCTTTCTAAAATTCTAGAATGTTTGTCTAAGAATTTCAAATGGTTTGCTCAAGTCTTCAAATTTGCATTTTTCCTCCTATTTCGCAATCATTTCTATATTTTCTTTCAAAAATTTTATTTCCAGAATTTTTCTAATGTTCTTTCAACATGCTTAGGTTCTAGAAATTCAAAAGTTTCTAGATATAATTGGGTTTGACCATCGATTGGAGGTTCATGAACTAACATTGGCATTTTTCCAACTTTCTTACTACTAAGTGGTTTAGAACCTCAAACCCAAAGCTTTCCTTGATTAAGGGTGCATGTAATATATCAAAAATATAATTATTTGGCTCTTAAAATGGGCATCTAGAAGAAAAAAAATTTTCCTAATTTTAATTTCCATTACATTTCCCCAAAAAACCAACATGTAATACATTTCATGATGGATCTTCGGTTTTTACATCCTTATTTTTATTTTTTACTTTTTCAATTGTACCAGGTTAAATACACTCAAATATACATCTAAAATACAAAAATTAGAGTGAAATTTTATTTTTTCTGACATTTGAAATTTTATAAGAAAAAGAAAAGGGATGGAGTCCTAACATTAGGCCCTTAGGAGTGCTTCAACTTTCCCTTTTTATCCCTTTTGGTGTGGCCTTTTTTATAATTTTTTTGGGCCCTTGCTTGTTGAATGACCTTTTAAAAAGGTGTGGAATAATCAAAAATTAGCTTGGGTAGTGTTCTTTAAGGCTTTTTTTGCCATTGGAAAGGGGAAGGTTTGGTTAGATGTAAGGTTCTTTTTAGGTGTTTTTTTTTTTTCGAATTTTTGAGAGTTGTTAGAGTGTTTTTTTCTTTGGAAAACTTAAAAAGAAAAGAGCTTCTTTATGTGAAAATGAAGAGCAACTATAGGGGGTTTGGTGAGGAGTTTTCACAGGGTTAAAGTTAAAATTTGTTAAACAATGCTTTGTATGTTGAAAATATAATGGATTGTAAAACACCTTCTTAATTCCACCGGTTTTGTGTAATTGAATCTAGTCCTCTTTATCTATGATTTTTTCCCCAAAATATCTTTCAATCATTGGATTTTTTTTAACTTTTTTCCCAAGTTTGTTCCCGTCTTAGCTAGTCAATGCTAGTGGTTTTTTGGTTGTTTGCCAATTATCCCCTTGCAAATGATTGGAATTAAAAATTTTTAAGGGAGGTTCAAATTTATATAACTTTTTTCATTCTTTTGGGGGGTTTTCCTTTTTGGGGAAAAAAAAAACTTTTGTTCGTCATTTTTGGGGGGTGAAATTTGGGCCTTTTTTTCCCCCCATTAAAGCCCCTAATGAAAAGGGTTTTTTAGGGGGTTATTTTTTAAGTTGTGTTTTACCCAATTTAAAATTAAAATTTTTAGTATAGTTTATCGCACTAAGTTTTTTGGTTTCGTTTGGGGGTTTGATCCGGGTTTTCCAAACTAATGGGTTTTTTTAATTCTTAAGGAAATTTTAAAAAAAAACAAATGGTTTTTGATTTGAAAATCAAAATTTTGTTTGGCCTCCAAATTAGTTTGGGTTTCCTAAAGCAACTTCTTTGGTGAGGTTTCTTAGGTTTTGAATGCGCTAATTTATGCAGTTTCATAAAGGGAAAACTTAATTGATCAAGTTTTTTATGTTCATTTTTTTGATTATTTTTCCTAATATTTCCCTTTTACTAATTCCGAATTTTAAATTTTCTGGCTTACATCCTTCCCCCTTAAAAAGTTTTTTCCCTCAAAAATTCGAGGCGAAATGATTTGTAAACAGAGGAAAATCTCTTTTTCATTCGTCCTTACTTTTAAAAAAAAAAAAGGCCCCTTTTTCCTTCAATGGTTTTTTTTCAGGCCCTTTATGTACTTGTTCTTTTTCTTTAAATTTTGAGTCTTCAATCAAGACTAAATGGTTGTTCCCATACATCAAGTTCTCCTTTAAAAACATATTCAATGGTAGAATTTAGTAAGTTTAGGAAATGCCTACACAAACAATACAAAAAGACTTTAAAAATTTTCTAACTTTTTGGGAGAATCCCAAGCGTATGTTAGTTTCCCAAATTTTGTAATACCAAAAGGCCAATGTAACGCGGCTTAATTTCCCTTACATCCAGCTTGGGTGCTTTTGATTGACCACTTTCTTAGACAAAATCTCCTTTTTAAAAATCCAACATATCTTTTTTGGTTACCAATTTTTGTCCATGGGCCCTTTTTCATTTTGTTTTTAATAATGGCTACCTTTCTATGCCTCTTCACTAAACCCAAACCCCTATCCCCAATTTTTCCTTCATCCAAAAATAGTGGTGCAATTTTTTGGGCCCATATAAAGATAAATGGGGACTCTTGATTGTAGTGGTATTTGTTTTATACAAAAAACTCTACAATGGCAAGCGAGCATCTAACTCCAAAAAATTTGATTACAAAAGTCAAAACAATCCTCCAGAGTCTGGAACATTTCTAATTGCTATCAGTTTAAGGGGCCCGGGTCTAAAATTGTATTTAGTTCTTAAACACTTTTTAGACTTCCCCAAAATTGACAAAAAACAAGGATTTCTACTAATATATACGTGGATACCTATAAAAATCTTATTTTTTTCTTAATTTTAGTCCTTATAAATTTCCCCCAATGGGTACATTTGTTGAGGGGAAGAAAATGTATTGATTGGAAAGTCCATCCACCAGACTGATGTCCCAAAAACCCCAAGTTTAAGCACTACAAAAAAACCAAATTTTGAAAGAAAAAGAAAAAAAAGTCAATCAAACTACCCAATTCCAAAACAAGGGTGTCAAATTCAATGTTTATAACAATTTTTCCAATGAGGAGTGATAAATTTTAAAGTATCCAAATTAGATAGTTTGATACCAAAAAGAGAGTCCCAAAATCCACTTAAAGCAAAACCCAAAAGAAAAAAAAAATATTTTAAAAAGTCAAGGGTGAAATCGGATCCACAATGGGCAATTTCACTTTTCCCAAAATGAAAATAAAGGAAACCAAAAAAAGTTCAATATAAAATTTGTAAAACCTCAATGAAAATTTTTCTAAAAACCCCCCTAATATGAAAAAACCCACGAAAATAATCACAATTTAAAAAAAAAACCCAATTCCAAGAACCCCTTTCCAATAGTAAAGAACACTTTTTTAAAGGGAACCTTCAATAAAGAGTAAATTTCAAGTGAAAAGTACCTCAAATAAACCCCATAATTCGTCAACAATAAAAAGTTTTTCGGGCCCAAGAACTATCTCAATTAACCAAAATAGACACACTAGAGAAAAAAGAAATAAAAACCAAAATGAAATTGATACAATCACAATTTAAAGGTGTTGTACTGCTAAATTTTTCAATCTTGGGAGAAATTGATAAGAGTTTAGATGACAATTAGGAACCCAATTCCCACGTGAAAAAAAGTGTTTGTTCTACAAAAAAAAGGGCCTCCTAAAAACCTTTTTAAGCATTTTTTTAAAAATTGTATCCTGGGTTAAAAAAGTGCTCAAAATTACAAGTTTTGCCATTTTTAAGGGGGCCCCCCAAATAAAATTACAAAGAAATAAAAGGTCTAAAAACAAAAATAAACCAAAATATTATAAAAGAGAAAATATATAAAAAAATGGCCCTTTCATGATGCTGGTCTTCAAGAAGCTTTTGAATCGGTTCCGTTACAACCCTGATTCCTCGTATAAGAGTGTTTTTGCACCCGTAGGACTGAAAATGAACCGCAAAAAAGCATAAAAATTAAGTGCAAAGATTTTAAAAGGGGTTAGACTTTAAAGGGTTTGGTTTTCTGCAAAACCCTCATAACTGATTCTGGAGCCCCTTAGTGGGCCCTAGAATGGTCCGGGGAAAAGTCAAATTCCCATCATCCCCTGGGGTTTTCTGGAAGTTTTGCCCTCAAATTGAGGGGGATTTTCAGCAAGTCATCTGCTAAATAGGTGAAAGATTAAATGTTAAAAGTGGTATACTCCATAATTTAGAAACCGATCATAAAATTGTTGTTGATGCGTTTTTAAAGACTCTGAATGGTCCGTCTAACCTGGAGATAGCTTCGGGGCTTTTTGTGTGGAAACCTATCCCTACTGTTAAAAAACTAAAAAACCTGGATTATAGAATAATTTTCCCTATGCCTATTTTCCTGGATCCCTTTTGTTCCTGGGTCTTCTGAAGGTGTTCAGTGGTCCGATCGGGGATGTGTTGTCTTTGTGTTTGGTCAACTCCACTAAGCTTTCTTCCTTCGTCGCTGGTCTGCTATAAAACCAATGGAATAAAAGGGTTTCCCATAAAAATTTAAAAAGGGAAACTTACTGGTTGAACTATGAGTGATTTTTTTTAAAGCAAAATCAAAATGGGGAAGCATAGCCCCAAAATCAGAAAGATTCTTCCCAAAATTTTTTGCTCTGAGAAGTTTCCCAAGATGCGATTGAAAACCTCTGTTTGTCCTCAGTTTTGGATGGCAAGGCTTTGTACATCGTTTAGTACCTGTCTTCCCCTATGTTTTCAAAAAGAAAAAAAGGAATTTAGTATCTTGTCTGAACATGCTTGTGGAACTCATGAAATTTGAAAATTTCCCCTGCAAAAAAAGGTTAGCAATAAAAAGAGCTCGTCTGTTTTGTGGCTGTACAAAGCATGACTTTTTGCTAAATCGATCAACAACCACCTAAAGAGTCTTTCCCTTTTGTGTTCTAGGAATCCCAACACAAAATCCATGTGATATCCCCAAAGGGTTTTAGATGGTATAAGAAAAGGGCATATATTTACTTGGCCCCACCTTTCCTCCCCTTGGCTCTCTTGCAAACACCACACCTTTCTATTACCCTATGGACACCCCCTTATCAGCCTTCTATGGAAATTCCCCTCAATAGACTAGATTCTCTTCCACAAAATGCTGAAAAAACCACCTGCTGTGCTTCCCTCACCAATAATTCCCTACGATCCAGTAGAAAAAAATTTTCCTTTTTTATAAAAAAACCTTATCACACAAAAACCCATATACACCTACCTAAGAAACCCCCTCTCCATGACAATTTTGAACCCTCACACTACTATTGTCCTTCAAAGCTCAAAACCCAGTAATTTTGATGAAGAGAAGGGTTAGAAACCTCGTGATAAAGCGTCAACAACAATATTCTGATTGCCTTTTTGTACTTAACACATAAGAAAAAGCCCTCCAGAAATTCCACCCCCTTGGCCTGGCACTTTGATAAATTTTTGTTGACCCTTGAAAAATTTCAAAGTTCATTCTGTATAAATAATAAACTCCTTCGGGGGATAATGCACCACTCATGAGAGCTCTCACTAGAATAAAATTTTTTTATCTATATAGAAAGTTCAAAATTGCTCCACTCAAATTTTCACTAAAATAGCTATGGCCCTTCTCCTACATTAAAATTGCACCCCAAATTCCCAAACCCTGAACATCACATTCCAAAAAATTTTTTTAAAACAGGGAAGACCAGTAATGGGGGACAAGTGGTTTTTCTTTAATCTCTTCGAAAAATCCTCTAGGCTTTTTCACCCAGATAAAAGGAAAATCTTTTTCTTTTGTGGAGGACAACAAAGTATTGAAATTTTGGACAAAGCGTCTTAAAAGATGAAAACCCATGAAACTTTTTAAATTAGTAACTAAAAATGGGTGTTGGCTTTTCCCTTTAAAGCCCTCACTTTTCTCATCCACTTAACTCCTGCACCCGCACAACAAAACCCAAAAATGTTACCTCGTTTTTACAAAAGGGAAAATTTTTGAAAATTTTGCAAATAACTGTTTTGTCTTAATACTGAGAATACAACCTGAAATGCCCACTGTTTTTCTAGGGCTTTGTGTGAAAGAATTATCAAAATAAACAATAACAAATTTTCCAAAGAACTTTTCAAACATGGTTCATCAATCCAAAAAAGTATAGGAGCATTACTCAAACCAAAGGGCATAACCACCATTCATATAGTCCATGCGTGTTTTAAAAGGTCTTCCATTATCCCCTTCCTTCATCCAATTTGGTGATATCCCTTTTAAGACAAATTTTGGGGAAATTTAACCCCCCGTCATCCAACATATTTACAAGTTAGGAATAGGATAAAATTATTTAATGGTGATTTGTTAATGGCTCTACTATCGATACACATTTTTCCAAATTCCATTTCTTGGGAAAAAAAGGGTTGGGGAAAAACGCATGGGCTGAGCTCCTTAAAAAAAACCCCCGTTCCCCCAATTCACACCTGCGTTTCAATTCCCTTTCCCTCAGGATTCATCGATATGCGGGTCAGTTTGGTAAATGAACTGGGCATAAGATCAAAGAGCTCTATCCCCTAAGGGGGGTAAACCTGTAGCAAAAACCCAGGGAAAAAAGTCAGTATATCATTTAAACCCGGAAATGTGGAGGAAGGGTGTGATTCCCCTAACCCCAAGACCATCTCAAATTTAAGCAATATGTTTGGGGCCTCTTCTGTAATTTAAATTTTCCCTCTCACCCTTTTCCCCTCAAAAATACCTTTTTTCCCCCTTAAAAACGTTATTTTAAAACAAAGCCTTCTTAGCCCCTTTATGGCAAAATCGTTTGGACAAGGACCCCTGAAGGGGCATAGGATTAAATAAATTTGCTTACCCTCCTTTGGAAAAAATATGTATTTTTTAAGCCATCTTGTAAGACCCTCCTGTTATAACCCAAGTCTACCAAGCAAAATATGGATGCAAACATGAGCAAAATATCACACTCGATTTCATCACAATATTTGCCCCCAATGAAAGGGGACCCAGCCTTTGGGTAACTACAGACTTCCTTATATTTTAAAACCCAAAGTAGTTTTAAAGGTTTTTGGTGTGGAAAAATTGAAAGCTTTGCTTCGTACTAAAATCAGCTCTAAATTAGTACAACTACCCCCATCTATTATAAGGATACACAATTTCCTTGTATCCTACAAGAAGTGTGGAACAAAAATTTTTCCCTTTTTTCTTCCTCCTTCTAGCAAAAGTACTTTTTGAGTGTGCAATATATTTGCATATTAAGCATTTCATAGACATTTGGGAAATTTAACTCAATCAACACGTGAAAAATATTCCCCCTTCTTTTTGACATAAATGCAACAAACTTTAATTCCAAAAAATTTACCCCCGGGAAACACAACAACAAAAACAATGTGTGTGTTTCTTCCCTGGCAACAACAAAATGGATTTAAAATTTCAAATAGACTTCAACTTCCATGGAAAAAAAAAAATGATAAACAAAAAGCCAGGGGGAAATTTTTGGGGGAAGTTTTTGCAAGCCAAAAAAAATTTTTAATTTAAAAAACAACACTTTTTTTTTTTTCCCTTCCACGAAAAATTAGTAAACAAAAAAAGATGCAAAAACCCCCCCAAAACCCAAACCCCCAAAAAACACCCAAAAAAACTCTAAGCCCAAGGAAATTTTCAAAAAATAAAAAACCCCAACCCAATAAAAATTTCGTTTTCCCCTAAATCAACCTAAGGGGTTTTTTAAACCCCCAAAAAAAACAAATAAAAACCCAAATTCCCCCTTTTTCCCCCAAAAAGAGCCTTTTCCCCAAAAAAATTGGGGCCAAAAACCAAGTTTAAAACACTAAAAAAAAAAACCCAATTTTTAAAAACAAAGAAACAATAAAAATAAAAAATAGTTTTTCAATCACATAAAAAATGGGGTAAAAACCAATTTTTAAAAACCCAAAATTTACCCAAAAGGGTGTGATAAACCCTTAATACCCAAAAATTAGATAGCTCTGATCCCAAAAAAAGATGTTTGCCAAAAAACCCCTTGAACACAATCAAAAATTTTAAAAAAAAAAAACTCAAGTAAAAAGGTAAAACCCGGGATCCACAATGGGCAATTTCACGTGAACCCTAATAAGAAAAAAGGGAAATCAAAATTTTCAATATACAATTTGAAATCTCAAAAAATACTTCAAAAAACCCACCCAATCTGAAAAAAATCCATGAAAAAAATCCAAAATTTTAAAAAAAAAAAACCTCAACCCAAGAACCCCTTTCCAAAGTAAAAGAAAAAACTTTTTGGGGGGGAAACCCCTTTCAATGAAGATTAAATTTCAACCCCCAAAGTACCTAAAAAAAACACCATAATTCGTCAAAATAAAAATATTTTTTGACCAAGAACAATCTCAATTAAAACCCTAAATTGACCCCCCAAGAAAAAAAAAAATCACAACAAAATGAAATTGATACCCAAAAATTTTTCAAGGTGGGCACCGCCAAAATTTTAAACCCCGGGGGAGAAATTGAAAAGTTTTTTAGATAAAAATTTGGGGGAAAAACCAAAAATTTTCTCACATGAAAAGAAGTTTTTTTTTCGAAAAAATAACCCCAAAAAACCTCTCTTAAGCAATTTTTTTTAATTTGTTACCAAATTTTTAAAAAGTCCCCAAAAAAATTACAAGTTTGTCATTTTTAAGGGGGCTAACCCTAAATGAAAAAACAAAAAAAAAAAGTGTCCCAAAACAAAAAACAACCAAAAAGTTATAAAAAAAAAAAATATTTAAAAAAAAGGCCCTTTTAAAACCCGGTTTTCAAAAGCTTTTAAACATTTTCCCGTTTAAACCCAAATTCCTCTAGAAAGGGTGTTTTTGCACCTTTTTAAAAAGGGACAAATAAACCTGTGAAATGCACCAAAATTTTAGTACAAAGATGTAGAAGGGGGGGGTTTTGTTTTTCCAAGGTTGGGTTTCTCAAGCAAAACCCCATAACAAATTGGAGACCCTTAATTTGGGCCCTAGTAATAGGTTTCCCGGAAAAGTCTGATTCCTATCAAAGACCCATGTAAACAGCATACCCAACCACAAATTTTTTTAAACCACTTAAAAAAATCTATTTTGAATTTTTCCCCTTTTCCCTTTTAAATTGGGAAGGGTTTTAAGTAAACTATTTTGGTCTCTAATGCTCTACCTTTACCCTTTTTTATAAGTGTCACATTCTTATCACAAATTCGATCATATTCCCACTTCAAATTTTTTCTACCCCAAAAAATTTTTTTTAAGATTTTTTATACAACTTTGATCATTCAAGCAAAAAAGCAAAAAAACCAAAAGTGATATGCTTCAATCTTGATCTCTCTTTTGAGTTCGCTGTCATCGAATATGTACAATCTTCCTTTGAATTAGACTACTCCATCATCTCAAACTTCAAAGTCCACATATTGTTAGCGTATTTCCCTTGTTTGATCTACATTAATACAAGGTCTTTCTATTAAGCTTCCTTGACTCTTCCTTGACAATTCCAAATTTTCATCATGCTACACAAATTCTAGATTGAGCCTTTCGAATTCATGGATTAAGTCCTTTGTTCTATTGATAAGGATGTGACCTCTGCATGATTTTTCCTACTCAAGGCATCGGCAATAGCATTTACTTTTCCTGGGAAATAGTTTATTCTTAGATCATAGTCTTTAATTAGCTTTAGCCATCACCTTTACCTCATGTTCAACTCCTTCTATGTGAATAGGTACTTAAGTTTTTTGTAATCGGTATATATTTTGCACTATTATCTATATAAGTAATGCTTCCATAGAGCAAAGACTACTACGGCCAATTCTAGTCGTATGTCAGGTAGTTCTACTCATGTGGCTACAAATGTTTTTACACGTAGGCAATTACTTTTCCTTTCTGCATCAATATGCATCTAAATCACTTCTTTGATGTATCACTGTGTACTATATATGGCTCATCAATGTCTAGTAATACCAAAATCAATGCTAATACCAATCTTTGCTTTAGCTCTTGGAATCCTCCTTCTCTCCAGCGTCAGTCCACTTAAACTTATCATTCTTTTATGTTAACTAGGTGAGCGATTTAGCTATTGTTGAAAATCTTTGACAATTTTTCTATAATATCCTACTAATCCTAGAAAACTTTGTATTCTATCACCGTCACAGGCCTTTTTCACTCCACTTTAGCCTTTATTTTCTCTAGTTGTATAGATATGCCTTGCCTAGAAATTTTGTGTTTGAGGAATGATATTTCCTTCAACCCAAAGTCGTACTTTGGTAGTTTGGCATATAGCTTGTGTTTCCTCAATGTTTAAAGTACAATTCTGAAGTGTTCCTTGTGCTGCTCTAGAGTAGCTAAATAAACTAGAATGTTGTCAATGAAGATGATCACACATTTATCTAGTAATAGTTAGAAAATTCTATTCAGTAGATCCACAAAGGCGGTTGAGGCATGTGTTAATCCAAACAGCATCACTAAGAACTCGTAATGCCCATATCGAGTCTTGAAAGCTGTTTTTGAAACATCTTTCAACTTGATTTATAATAGATGATACCTAGAACACAAGTCAATTTGGAATATCACACTAGCTCCTTTCAACTAATCGAATAAGTCATCAATCTGGGGCAATAAGTATTTATTCTTTATAATGACTTTATTCAACTCTTCAACTCCTAGTAATCAATGCAAAGCTTCATTGAGCCATCCTTCTTTTTCACAAAAAGTATGAGATGCTCCCTAAGGTGAAACACTTTGGCAGATGAAACCCTAATCTAATAATTCTTGTAGTTGCTCTTTCAACTCCTTAAGCTAAATTGAGACCATCCTATAAGGTGCGTTTGAAACAGGTTCCGTCCCTAGCATCAAGGTAATCTTGGTAGTTCTTCGAGAAATACATTATGAAATTCATTAGCTATTGGAATATCCTCTAAATTGGGTTTTTTTCCAATTCAGCTTATGCTACATTCATCAAGCTTTCATTCTTAGAAAATTCTTTATGGTCTGTGATAATTTCATAAGAGCTCAACTTTATAGATCTTGCAAAAGTAGACTCTTTAATGAATTCTGCCTTTCGTTCAACGGAGTCATCAAATGTTACTTTTCTCTTTTGACAATCTACTATAGCTTGTGCGATTAACATCTAATTCATTCCCAATATGGCATCATACTTATTCATGTCTAATATGATCAGATCACGACTGATCCCACATCCTTGAATATCCATTAGGCAACCTCTGATCATCTCCTTGGTAATTACAACGCTTCCAATAGGTATGTGCACACCAAAACTCAAATCCATAGTAGCTATAGGTAATATTTTTCATTTGGCTACTTTAGAAGTGACAAAGGAGTGAGTCACTCCCATGTCAAAAAGAGTGAAAGCTGATTGACTAGTAATTGTGATATATCTTGAGTTCAAAAAAAATAATACTACAGTTTAGGTATAATTCCTATTTATATGTTCACTAGGGTTAGATTTTCTTCCCTAAAGATTTTATAATTTGTTTTCATGTTCTTAACATTTAGTCTTTCAAATAAATAAGAATAAAAACTTAGGTTCAAGTATTTGCCTACAACTAGCTTCGTGTTAGCCAGGTCATTGGCGTCTAAGGATATAAACTCTGCCTCCTCATAAATATTGCCATCCCGGGCTCCCTCAAGATTATATATCTAGGAGGTACTAGCCGTAGGGTTGACATGATTTCCATTATTACCTTAGCCATTACCATTCTTGCTGGGTGTTGGCCTCCCTGTAAGCTGAAGTGGCTTAGTTGCTAATGTAGTGGCTTATTGTCTCCTTGGGCAATCCATTGACAAATGCCCAACTTACTTGCAATAGAAACATGTGGCCATATTTTTCTTAAGGCAATTGGTGACAAGATCTGTGCTATCTCCAAAATAATAGCATTTGTTTCTCGATAATGGACATTCTCTAAGGTAATACTTACCTTACATTTTTAGCATGTAACAGAAGGGCTATTTCCAAGCCTCACACTTACTTGGAATGAACTTTGGGAGCGTGTAAAACCTCCTATTCTTTTCTATGTATCTAACTACCTTAGGTAGTCTCTTTCCAAAAATATTCACCTTGTTTCTAAACATCTCTACTCCTATTTCTTTGTGTTTTCTAACACCCTAGCCTTCTCTACCATCTCATTGAAGGTTCACACTTTAAATTCAATAAGTTTTCTTTGCATTTTAGGATCTAATCCCTTTGTAAATGCTTGTATCTTCAACCTATCACTGATATGATACTCCAAGGGTGCAAACTGTAGTAATCAGTTGAACTTAGCCTTATATTGATCAATATTTCTCCCCCTTACCTGAATAGGAAAATAACTCCTTGCTATACTTAGTGCATAAACTCACTGAGAAGTGATGTTACATGAATTCATGTTCGAATGCCTCCCAATTTATCAAGGGTGGCATGGTCTTGCTTTTAGAATCTTACCATATTCTTGCTCTCAACCTCAATTGATAGGTGCCAAAGTTTACTCTCTAATGTAATGGCACTTCAAAGGCCTCGAATGATCTTTCAATTTGGGATATCCAATCATTGACCCCTTCAAGGCATCCAATATTGCCCTCAAAGTATTTGTTACACCTAATGAAGTCAAACAACATATTTCTCTTGTAGCGTGGCTTTAGTGGTGTAACTCGAGCCATTTCTACTAATGCAACTAGTGGCGGTGGTAGCAATAGTACCTTGATAAGAGTAAATTAACCCTTGTAAATCATGGGCATTAAGAATGAATTTGTATAATCTTTTGAATAAAATCAATGCGGATTCGGCACTTAACAGATAAATATATGTTTTCAGAGTATAATACAAAAGAGAAGGAGAAAGATCACAAAAAGAGCATAATTGAAGCTTAAAAGATCAAGTTAAAGTTACTCATGGACAACACTGGAAAGCCACAGCCGTGTCATGAACCGTGGGCACACCTGAAGATGAAAGCGTCACTTGGAAAGGAAGCACGGCTCGTGATAGGGGTGTATTTGAAGCTGTGGCAGACGCTGCGAAGAAGTGGAAAGCTCCAGAACTTGGCACGGTTTATAATCTAGCCTGTGCCCTAGCCGTGTTGCTAGCAGTGCTGCTAGCCGTGTTCCTAGCTGTTTCCTAGCCGTGCCAAACACTGAGCAAGATTGAGGAGTTACATATTTTCGACCAGAGGGAGACACGGTTTGAAATCTGGCCGTATTGTTAGGCGTGTCAGGCGACTGTTATTCACTTGACGAGATTCACTTGGAAAAGGAAAGATACAATCGTATCTTTCCAACTGAAGATGCTCGGCCATGCCTTAAGAAGTATAAATAGAACAACCCTAATGAGAGAGAGGGGAGGCGGCACAAGAGAAACCCTAGAGAAGAGAAGTTGATGCAAGAAGCTGCTGCCAGAATAGTTTTCGGATTTGAAGCCAAGATATTTCGTGTTTGAATTTTCTTTATAGACTCAATTATTTTATGTTTTGCTCTTCTTATTAGATTCATGAGTGGCTAATTGTTTCATACCTGTTCCCTTGAGAAACCCCTGATTGTCATGTGACAGAATTGTTGATGTTCAATAATTAATTCTACTCTTTGAGTTTATTCATTTGCAATTATAGTTTTGTTCATCTTGATATGTGCGCAGTATTAGGATGGAATTATATCTCTGTTATTAAGATTGAGAAATCGTTTAATAGAGTGGATCTGGCGTGGATAAAAGGACCCCTTGTAATCCTAGAGATAGGTTATAGGAGGTTTTCTGTATTGAACAAGGTCATTGCGGTCTGGTTCAATTGAGGGTCCTAGGATTCTATTGCAATCCTGGTTATGTTAATTGAAGAGAGATCTTAATTGGCTTAATTAGGATTAGAGATTATTGATCTTGAGAAAGACTCTAATCTAGTGTAAGAAACTCCGCAGATTAGAGATTGCATATTAATCATTGGATAGTTTGGAATTGAATAAAAGCTGTATGAGAATTAGGGGTAGATCTTGGGCAGGGTATGTTTAAATCACTGAATTAATTAAGGGAGTGTTTGAATACATTTACTTTGTTCATTTTACCTGTCTCTTTCAGGTTTAGGCAATAATTAGGATAGTTGAGATCATCAATAGTGAGAAGTTAGATAGTAGGAGAATCATTAGTACTAGTACTTATAAGTCTTCGTGGGATCGATACTTGCCTGAGAACTGACCGTAAGCTAGGATTGAGTAGAGGGTTAAACTTGTTAGAACGGTCAGATCGTCCATCAAGTTTTTTGGCGCCGATTACCGGGGACTTGTAAAATTTGGAAAACTTGACACCTACTACTTTACTAAATTTTTTTTATTTTTTTTTATTTATTTTAAGTTATTTACATTAATTTCGTTCGTGCTTCCATTCAAATTTGTTGAGGAAACTAAGTTCATAGTTTTATCTGTCGCGGTTTATGACAAGGAGCTCTTCATCTAAGCTTCTTGACTTTGATCCTGAAATTGACCAAACCTTTAGAAGGCGATTGAGAGAAACTGAGCCAATGGCAGATGAACGAAGAACGATGTTTGAATACGCTTGTCCTACTCTGAGCAGCACTGGGTCATGTATTGTGCAACCAGCAATAGAGGCCAACAACTTCGAAATCAAGGCCTCTACAATGCATATGATTCACAACCAATGCCAGTTTGACGGTTTGTCTGACGAGGATCCTCATGCGCACATTCAGATGTTCTTGGATATTTGTGCAACTGTCAAGCAAAACGGAGTATCTGAGGAAGCACTAAAATTGCGACTTTTTCCCTTTTACTCTCCAGGGGAAATGCAAGGCAGTGGTTTAGTTTCACTAAACCGGGATTCCATAACCACTTGGACCCAGATGGCGGAGACTTTCCTGGACTATTATTTCCTACCATCGAAAATTGCCAAGTTGAGAAATGATATCACATCATTCACCTAACTAGATCACGAGCCCCTACATGAAGCATGGACCAGATTCAAGGATCTTCTTAGGCGGTGTCCACATCACCAAATGCCTAATTGGCTGCAAGTTTCCACTTTCTATAACAGCTTGACTATGCAACTCGGCAGACAATTGATGCTGCGGCTGGGTACTTTGAATGTGAAAACGCCGAGGAGTCGTTGAGTTTGTTTGAGAACATGGCCAAAAACAATCACCAATGGAGCCATGGTAGACAAAAAGCATAGGGTAGCGGGCATTTATGAGGTCAATTTGATGACATCAATTGCAGCAAAAGTAGATGCGCTCGCTTCAAAAGTTGAAGGGATGGCTGTATCTCAATCATCCCAATACTGCTCAATTGAACCTCATTCCAACAATGCGGTGTTTGAAGTGACAGAGCGTGTTGAGTATGTAGGAAATCCCACTAGATCACAAAACAATCCCTATAGCAACACATATAATCCAGGATGGCGTAATCATCCCAATTTCTCCTGGAGTAATCAGCAATCTCAAAGGGTAATGCACCTGCTTTAGGATTCCAAAGACCAGCTCCACCTCCTTTCAAGAAAAGAAATCTAACCTTGAGGATATGATTGCGAAAGTTCATTCAAGCATCGGCAGCAACGCCAGCAATCCACTGAGGCCGCTCTAAGGAATCATGAAGCCTCAATCCACAACTTGGAAAACCTAGATGGGGCAGATCTCTAAAGCGCTTGCTGAGCGACCACAAGGGTCTCTTCCTGGAAATACAGAGACCAATCCAAGGGAACACGTGAAGGCAGTAACTCTTAGGAGTGGAAAGGAAGTGAAAATCAGACAAGTGTGGGAAACCTCTGTTAGTAGGAAGGGGAAGGAGATGTTGATAAAGGCGAAACTACTGACAAAGCAGAAAAGGGCAGAGTTATAGAGGAAAGAACAAAAGACTTGGAAGTTGAGAAGACACCTATCGTCCAGCCCTATAAACCCCCATTGCCATATCCTGCTAGGCTATGGAACGACAAAGATCGGAACACTTCGGTAAGTTTTTGGATTTGTTCAAACAATTACATATCAACTTACCACTTGTGGAAGCCCTTTCTCAAATGCCTCGGTATGCCAAGTTCTTGAAAGATTTACTATCCAATAAGAAAAGAAGATGGAAGAGATCTCTACTGCAACAATTGGTGCGAATTGTTCTGACATTTTACTAAACAAACTTCCAAGAAATTGAAAGATCCAGGGAGTTTCACCATACCGTGTTTCATTGGAAATTTACCCGTAGAAAAAACATTAGCAGATCTAGGGGCTAGCATAAACTTGATGCCATATTCTCTCTTTCAAAAGCTGGATTAGGGGAGCCAAAGCCTACATGGATGAGCCTTCAATTGGCAGATCGATCAGTGAAGTTTCCTAGAGGGGTTATTGAAGATGTGTTAGTAAAAGTAGAAAACTTTCATCTTCCCGGTTGATTTTGTGATCTTAGACATGGATGTCGACACTGAAGTTCCTCTGATCTTGGGACGCCCCTTTTTAGCCACAGCCCAAGCAATCATTGATGTGGCTGAGGGTCCGATTAGTGCTGCGCATTAGGGAGACGAGTTAGTGATACAAATCCCAGCTGTGATGAAGAAATCGGTAGATTCTGATGACATTTGTTATGCAATTGATGTAAACTAATGCCGTTGTGGAAGATATCTTATGCAAGGATCCATTAGAGTTGAGTTTGAGAGTATGCAATATTGAAGAGACAGAAGATTATGCAATACAAGAAATGTTGACTCATCTCGATGGCAAGGATGAACTTGGGATAAAACCAGAAAGGGAGAACATTGATGCAGGAGATGTTACTAGATTGAAGCCCTCTATTGAAGATCCTCCAATTCTGGAGCTGAAGCAACTCCCTGACTATCTGGAGTATGCTTTCTTAGAGAAGAATTCTCAGTTGCCGGTCATCATTGCAGCCGGGCTAACCATTGGTCAAAAGGAAAAGCTCTTGAAGATCTTGAAGGAGCATAAGCGTGCCTTGGCATGGAAAATAACGGATATCCAAGGGATTAGTCCATCTTTTTGCACACACAAAATCCTAATGGAAGACAATTTCAAACCAGTGGTGCAAGCTCAAAGACGACTTAATCCAAACATGAAAGAAGTCGTTAAGAATAGAGGTGATCAAATTGTTAGATGCTGGGCTAATTTATCCCATTTCTGATAGTTCATGGGTAAGCCCCGTCCAGGTGGTGCCAAAGAAGGGGGGAATGACGGTGGTCCCAAATGAGAATAATGAGCTCATACCAATGAGGACGGTGACGGGATGGCGAGTATGCATTGACTATCACAAATTAAATGAAGCCACTCGTAAGGACCATTTTCCTTTACCTTTTGTCGATCAGATGTTGGAGAGGCTCGCTGGACAAAATGTTTTACTATTTTCTATATGGGATGTCTGGATATTACCAGATTCAGATTGCCCCTGAAGATCAAGAGAAAATGACCTTTACATGCCCCTATGGCACATTTGCTTACAGGAGGATGCCATTTGGATTATGAAAATGCACTGGCCACCTTTCAGCGGTGCATGTTAGCGATTTTCGAAGATCCGGTTGAAGATATTATGGAAGTATTCATGGATGACTTTCCGTGTTTGGGGATTCATTTGATTCTTGCCTACAGAATTTGGAAAGGGTGCTCATACGTTGTGAAGAAACTAACTTAGTCTTAAATTGGGAAAAGGGGTCACTTCATGGTGACTGAAGGTATTGTCTTAGGACACAAAAATATCTCGGTAGGGGATTGAAGTAGACAACGCCAAGGTTGATACTATAGCCAAACTTCCCCCACCCTCTTCGGTAAAAGTTATTCGGAGTTTTCTGGGAAAATGCTGGATTCTAAAAGACGGTTCATCAAGGATTTTGCCAAAATTGCTCGTCCTCTCACCAGGTTGCTGGAGAAGAACATCGCCTTTGATTTCAATGATGAATGTCTCCAAGCCTTTGAGGCAATGAAGGAGAAACTGACCAAAGCTCCTATCATGGTGGCTCCAGATTGGAACCTACCATTTGAACTGATGTGCGATGCCAGCGACTATGTTGTAGGAGCTGTACTGGGTCAAAGAAAGGATAAGTATTTCCAACCGATATACTATGCTAGCAAAACTCTAACCGGGGCTCAAGAATTATACCACTACTGAGAAGGAGTTTATTGGCATAGTGTTTGCTTTTGACAAATTCCGATCTTATCTTGTTCTTTCTAAGGTGATAGTGTTAACTGACCACTCCGCATTGAGATATTTAATGACCAAGACGGATCCCAAACCCCGCCTCATCAGGTGGATACTCCTATTGCAAGAATTCAACCTTGAGATCAGAGACAAGAAGGGAGCAGAAAACCTCGCAGCGGATCATCTATCTCGATTAGAGAACTCATGTGTGGGGGCAGCTGAAGGAAGAAGATATAACAATAGATTCCCTGAGGAGAATTTGTATTCTGTAAAGAAAGTTAGCGGTTCGGAGTCCCCATGGTTTGTAAGACATGGCCAACTATCTAGTGGCTAGGGTCCTTCCAAAGACATGTCCAGGCAACAGAAAAAGAAGTTCTTTACCAAACCTGAAGTATTACTATTGGGAAGACCCCTACTTGTTCAGGTATTGCTCAGACCAAATGATTAGGCGTTGTGTCTCACATGAGGAAGGACGGGAGATCTTGAACCATTGCCATAGTGGACCCACTGGAGGACACCATGGTGCCAATAGGACAGGCCACAAAGTACTTAAAGCGGTTTTTATTGGCCGTCAATATTCAAAGATGCCCAAAATTTTGTAGCTCAGTGTGATCGATGCCAGAGAGATGGAAACATTTCAAGAAGGGACGAAATGCCACAGCACTATATTCTGGAGTGCGAGGTATTTGATGTATGGGGTATTGATTTTATGGACCATTTCCTCCTTCGTATGGAAACAAGTATATATTGGTAGCAGTGGATTATGTGTTTAAGTGGGCTGAAGCACAAGCTCTACCAACAAATGATGCTAAGGTGGTTGTCAAGTTCCTAAGAAGCTCTTTTGCCATTTTGGGTGCCTTGAGCACTAATTAGCGATCGGGGTACACATTTTTGTCAATTCTCATATTGAAAAAGTCTTGAAAAGATTTTAGAGTGACTCACCGTCTCCACCACTCCTTATCATCCACAGACAAGTGGGCAAGTAGAGTTGACAAATAGAGAGCTAAAGCGCATCTTAATGAGATCAACTCTCCAGCATGGGCGAGATTGTGGCAGACAGGTTAGATGATGCGTTATGGGCTTATAGGACGGCCTACAAAACACCACTTGATACAACTCCTTTCCGGTTAGTATATGGGAAAGCGTGTCACTTACCGGTTGAAAATTCAGCATCGGGCATCTGGGCAATCAAGACTTTCAACCTCGATCTCAACAAGTCAAGAGCTCACAGGAAGAGGCAGATTAATGAGCTTGATGAGTTAAGACTTAAAGGCATAAAGACAACGCTAGTTTTCTATAAGGAGAGAGCCAAAGCATATCATGACCAAGGTTGCGCCAGCACAAGCACTTTGAACAAGGAGATATGGTATTGCTATTCAACTCCAGGTTAAAACTTTTTTCCGGGGAAACTCAAATCAAAATGGTCAGGTCCTTTTCGGGTAAAGAATGTTTTTCCCTTATTGCCACGATGGAGTTAGAACACTCTGAAAAGGTATTTTCAAGGTCAATGGACAGAGACTTAAACATTATGTAAGAGACAAGAGGGTCCTTTGAAGAAAGAGCGGAGTTGTCCCTTATTCAAATCCATAACTGACCTTTCTCTATTCCTTAGGTCGAGCCAACGACGTTAAACAAAAGCGCTGGCTGGGAGGCAACCCATGCATCTACTAGGTTAGTTTTTCTTTTCTTTTTACTGTCATCATCATTACATTTGTTAGTGGTAGTTTTGTAAGTAGATTTTAACAAAGAGGGTACGATATGGTCTAATTCACACCAAAGTGTACGGGCATTTGTGAAAGGTGTTTCAGTCCAGGGGATAGCACGATTACAGGCACGGCCACATCACAAGTTGTGCCACAAGTAAGATTTGTTTCAAGTTCTTTTCTATAGAGCAGTGGATAGCACGGTTACAAGCACGGCCAAGTCACAAGCCGTGCCACAAGCCGTGCCAGAAGGTCAGACTTTTTCATGTTCTTTTATATAGTGCAGTGTTGGCACGACTTACAACACGCCAGTTTTTGAGGCCGTGTCGTCCATACCTTTTAGGGTTTTCGCATGTTTCCAGACAAAAACACCTTGCCCTTCATTTCTCTCTTCATTCTCACATTACCTCTCTCTGCATCTTCGTTCTTTTTCTACTTGTTGAAGAACGTCATTCATCACCTTGCCCATCATCTTCGTTCTTTTCTTCCCTCTCTCTGTGTTTCCCACTTGTTGAGAACGTCATTCATCACTCTGTCGAGATTTCTCACGACGTGGTATAGTCAAGATGCCTAGGACTAAAGCCGTGGCGCGCAAAAAACGCTCAACCTCGTTCAACCGGTGGTTCCTCTAGGACCACGGCGACGCTACCCTCCTAACTTGCGGAGGGAGGACGAAGGTAAGTATGATTTAGTGCGAGAAAAGAAGGCATTTATGCCTAATGTAGTATTGATTGGGAAGTGCTAGCTAGGTATGGGTTAGTAGAACAATTTGATCATTTCTTGAACGATCCCGCTTGGAGAGCACTTCTGAGCATTGAGGAGGACGTGTATTCTTGATAAGCTATGATTTTGTCGCCACATTCAAGCTTAGTTTTGGCCGGCATACCCAGCTTGATAACGTGGTCTCCTTCATACTACCAAGGGAGTTACTACCGTGTTGAAATGAGAGACTTCATCAAGTGCTTGGGTATTTATGACGAGGAGTTCATCGACTCTAATGAATTCGCGCAGCTTCCTGATGCCTTTCCTAGGGGCTTACTGCAGCATGGCGTGTGGAATAGTATGGGAAATGTGTGGATATGACCCTTCCAAATCTAAGGGGAGCCATTTAAGGGATCCTGCCGTGCGTGTACTCCATTACATTCTAACCCCGTCAACCCACTGGTAGAGGTGATTCTCAAGGGTTGTGAAAGCTTCAGACCTGTACCAGCTGTGGAGTATGATTACGGAGTACTCGGTTAATGTCGGATTAGCAGTTGTTTGGTGTTTGAAAAAAACAATGCGATCTAGGACACCACAAGGTTTTTGTCGGCTCTTGGATTATCTCGCATTCTAAAAAAATTATGGTGTTTTTTTCCAACCCGGGTTCCCAGGACAGCTGTGGAAGGAGCACCTCTCTCCCCGAGAGCGATTTTGCGAAGGTGGAGGTTTTGCATACCGAGATGTGTCTGCCAAACAACAAGAGCCAGAGATAGAACCTGAGCAGGGTGAGGAGCAATGAGCGAGCACGACAGGAAGCTCGAGAGCAGGCCGAGACAAATCAGGAGCTTGCAAGATTCGGTAAAGAGATTGACTGCAGATTTGGAAGAAATTAAAAGAGAACAAGCCAGGCAGTCAAAGCGGAGTGAAGGGCTTGAAGAGTTATTTAGTCACCTGTTTATCCCGTATTGGTGAGAAATTGGGGGTAGATCTTCCCCCATATGGTGGCTCATAGCGATGAGGACGTAGCATCAACAAGCTACTCGGGTGGTTTCTGGAGGAGATCATCACTCGAGTGGTGCATATGATACCAGTTTTCATGTTGGAGAATCCTCGGGTGCAGCTTTCATGGTATGACATGAAAGTCCCGCAGTTGCGACTACCGAAGCGAGCACATCGCAGAATACTGAGGTAATTGGATCTGATATCTCCTCGCCAATTGGGCACTGTAACCATTGCCATCGGATGATGACTTCAGTAGCTGATCTCGCGAGTGGATCGATGGAAGTCGAACCCGGGAGATTTGGACCATTGTATAGAATAGCCGTCTTACTTTTGTTTTTACTATCCTGATTTGTCTGATTCTGGAAAACATGACCAACCACTAATGTTTACAATAGAAAATGCTGATGATTGTTAGCTTTGTGTTCAGTCGATTATGAGTTTCTTTTTTTTTTGTCTATTTTCGTTGTTGTTGTTGTTGTGAGATACAGGCGTTCAAAGTACAACCGACCCGTTATGTTTAGCAGAGGTTCTCATGACTCTACGTGTGCGCCGCTTGACTTTCTGTTAAAGATCCGCGTTGTAAAAGATTCAGGAAGTTTTCGTTTTCCTTTTGTTTTCTTTTTGCTTTTATCCTTTATTTCCCTTTTTGCATTTCATGAGGACATTGGGGACAATGTCTATTATAAGTGTGGGGAAGCGGGTTAGGAAAACGAAACATAGGATACAGGGGTTGTGCAATCAAAAATGTAATTTCCTCTTAATTAAGGTATAATCGATGATGATTTTGACAATCGAGAATTGCTGAGATTTGTTTATACCCCCATGGAAACTCTTTAAACCATTTTTATCCTCTTATTATGTATTAGAGATACGTTGCTAAAATTATAAGATGAAATCCAAGTGAAGTTAAACTTACTTGTCATTTAACCTTTACTTCTGGGGAAGTGAGATTGGATTAAGGTCACTAGTGAGTTTAGTATGCTCTTCTTTTTGCTCAGTAGGTAAGCCATATAACTTGAGTGAAGGAGTAAATGATACTTATAACTTGGTGATTCCTTTTTGAAGAAGTTTCTAGAAAAAAAAAAAAAAACTGAGAAATGTCTGAGAAAAATGAACTTAAAAGAGCTTATATAAATTATAGTTGATTGATTGAGATGTGTAGAAGTTCGAAGGGGTATTTTTAAAACCTAGTAGCTTAAGATCGCCGGGTTTCTGGGAAACTTACTGACCAAGGAAAACCGTTTTAAATTTAAATTTAAATTTAAGAAAAATGAGTTAATTAGACTCGAACAGTAAATTCGAGGGACCCCTTTTCTACTGCTAAAAGGAATAACATCTGTTAACTCGAGTGATAACTCGAGGATGAACTCGGATTACCCAAAAATCGAAAAGTTTGTTACATGGGTCGTGTTACCTTAGTTAAGGGGCTTCAATGGAAAAAACTCTTAAGATCAACTTAAGAATTGGATGAAAACAAAAAAGGGGAAGAGCTAGGAGAAAAGTGGATCCCAACACCCTTTTAAAGGGTCCTTGTTGTGTTTCTTACAACAGTGGTTAAAAGATGGTATACTTTATTTACTATATCAAACTTGTGACAATTCTGATTCTGGGAATTTTATTTTTAAATGAAAAAGGGTAAAAGTTTATTCACTTGGATTTGTTTTAGGAATTTTAGTATTTGTATTTTGTTTACAACTAACGGTAAGATTGAGTAAAGATTAATCAATGATTGAGGTGTGGGCATGAAAACGAGGGAAGGCGAAATATCTTCTTGATTGCAGGAATTTTATGAAAACTGGTCCTTTGGGTTTTTTTAAAATCCATGTTTGCTTGAGGACAAGCAAAACCTTAAGTGGGGGGAAAATTGATAAGATTAAATCAACCCTTGTAAATCAATGGGCATTAAGAATGAATTTGTATAATCTTTTGAATAAAATCAATGCGGATTCGGTACTTAACAAATAAATATATTTTTTCAGGGTTATAAAACCCAAAAGAAGGGAGAAAGATCAAAAAGGAGCCATAATTAAAGGGCTAAAAGTTTCAAGTTAAAGTTACTCATGGACAAACATGGGGAAAGCCAAAGGGCCCGGGTTCATAAACCGTGGGCACACCCTAAAGTTTGAAAGCGTCACTTGGAAAGGAAGCACGGCCCCGTGATAGGGGTGTTTTGAAGCCGTGGCAGACGCTGCGAAAAAGTTGGGAAAACTCCCAAAAATTGGCACTTTATAATCTAGCCAGCTCCTAGCCGTGTTGGAATCAGTCGGCGCTAGCCGTGTTCCCAACTGTGTTCCTTTGCCGTGCCCAACACTGAGCAAGATTGAGGAGTTACATATTTTCGACCAAAAGGGAGACACGGTTTGAAATTGGCCGGTGTTAGGCGTGCCAGGGGACATTATTCACTTGACGAATTCACTTGGAAAAGGAAAATACAATCGTATCTTTCCCAAATGAAGAAAGCTCGGCCATGCCTTAAGAAGTATAATAGAACAACCCTAATGAGAAGAGGGTAGGCCCGGAACAAAAACCCTAAGAGAAAAGAAGCTGTTTCAAAAAGCTGCTACCAGAATAGTTTTTCGGATTGAAGCCAAGATATTTCTGTTTTTAATTTTCTTTATGGACTCAATTATTTTTATGTTTTGCTCTTCTATTAGATTCAGAGTGGCATTGTTTCATAAACCTATTCCCCTTTAGAAACCCCCATTGTCATGTATAGAATTGTTGATGTTCATAATTAATTCTACCTTTGATTTTCCATGTTTTCAATTAAAATTGTTATCTTGATTTTGTGCGCAGTATTAGGATGGAATTATATCTCTGTTATTAAGATTGAGAAATCTTTTAATAGAGTGGATTGGCATGGAAAAAAGAGCCCTTTAACCTAGAGATAGGTATAGGAGGTTTTTCCCGTATTGAACAAGGTCATTGCGGTCTGGTTCAATTGAGGGGGCCTAGATTCTTTTGCAATTTCCCGATTATGTTGATTGAAAAAGAGATCTTAATTGGGCTAATTAAATTAAAGATTTTTTGATCTTGAGAAAGACTCTAATCTAGTGTAAAAACTCCCCAGACAGAGAATGGTATTAATCATTGGATAGTTTGGAATTGAAAAAAGCTTATTTAGAATTTGGGTGGATCCCTTTGGGGAAAGGTTTTGTTTAAATTTATTTTAATTTAAATTAAAGGGGTGTTGAAAACATTTCTTGTTTCATTTTATCTGTTATCTCAGGTTTTAGGCAATAATTAGGATAGTTTTGGGTCATCTAAATGAGAAGTTAGTAGTTTGGAGAATCGTTAGTACTAGTACTTATAAATCTCGTTGGAAATTCGATCCCTTGTAACCTTGTTTTCATGCTTTCGTGATAGGTATATTTTCCTGAGAATGATCAAAAGGCAGGATTGGTAAGGGTTAAACTTGTTAGAACGGCCCAGATCGTCCCCAAAAACCCCTTTTCCCACGACCCAATTAAAAGTGGTTAGGGTAGAGTAGTGGTTTTTTGGTTTTATTTCCTGAGAAAAAACCGAAACCACTCACCTATCTCTCAAGGAGCAAAAAAAACTCTTTTTTCCTACCCAATGAGATGGGCTAGGTCTCACTTCATTCTCTTATTTATTATTCCCCAATGAGATTGTCCCCAAGGCCCTTTATCTTCTGTAATATTTTCTTAGGTTAGTCCCATAAAAATGCTTATATGCCAATTTAAACATTCTTCACACATATTTTTTCATTTCATATACATTGATGTGCAAACCCAAGTATATCAAAGTAGAACCCACCGATCGATATGAATTCGGTTTCCCTAAGGAACATCCCGAACAAGTAAGCAGAACTAGCCCCCAAACAAAACCTTTTTAATTAAAACCCTAATTTTGCCCCAGGATTCCCAAAAAATTATGTTGAAAAATCTTTTAGAGTTTTTTTTCCCCAAAAAAGGACAAGAGAAAGTTTTCCTTTAAAAAAAAAGTTTTATTCAAAATAATATAATGTTCAAGATGTGCTGCCCCCCCCCCTTCATGTATCTATTTGGTTTACGCATAAAAAACCTAATTTCCCCCAAAAGGCCAAAAAAATCTTACAAGGAAATATATAAACCCAAAAACAAAAAATAAAATAAAATAAGTCATAACAAACCGAGTGGCTCCTTTTTAAATTTTAAATTTTCCCCTTTTTAAAAAAAATTTATCCTAAGGTTTTCATATCCCCCTTTTCCCCCTCTATGGAAACAAATTTCCAGTCGATAAAGGAAAATTTTCCCCTAGTGTAACTTGGGTTTCCCCTTCCTTATAATCCATGACTAGCCTTGCAAAGTTCACTCATCCACTTAGCTTCTCGGGTCTTTTTAGCCCCCATACCAGGGTATGGGTCATTGGATTCGATTCTTCCCCTTTTTTGATGCTAGCGATCCCATTTTCCTCCTTCCTCAAAAATTAAAAAAAATTTCGCCCCCAAATCACCTACATCATAAAGAGCAAGGTCAAAAACATAAAAGTTATGTTAAAATTTCCCATGTGACAAGGTAAGTCAATCTTGTAAGCGTTATCATTGATGCGCTCTACCACTTGAAAAGGCCATCTACCCAATAGGGGCCAATTGACTTTCATACCGCGAAATCTTTCTTTTCCTCAAATGTACCCACACCTTTCATTTTGGTTTAAAGAAACGGTCTTAATGTCCTTATTGGCTTGATGGCATAATGCTCATTTTTTCCCCTTTCCCAAAGTTGGTCCAAAAAACCCGAAAACATTGCAATTCCCCAAAAAATTTTTTGCCTTTTTCTTTCCATCAAGGTCAATAAAATGTTAGTAAGCCCAAAAGGGAAAATATCCAATGATTTAAGGGGTTAAAGCCATATACAACCCCAAATGGAGAATACGATTAGTGAAATGCACCATCCCCGTAAAATGCAAATTCTCATGGGGCAAAAATATCTCCCTTGGGTTTTAAATTCTTATTAATCACAACACGCAACAGTTAAAAGGTCCCATTGACTAAAATTTAGTCTGACCAAACAATTTAGGGTGCAACAATAGAGGCAATGTTTAAGGGGCCTAAACCTATTCCAAAGGTTCCCCCAAAAAGGCTCAAGAATTTCAAAATCCCCCTTTATTCACAATGATTTTAAAGGAAAAAACTATGGGAACTGTACAATCTCCCTAAAGAACAACAGAATATGTCCCTGCATCATTGTTTTTTAAAAGCAATGAAAAATGAGTCCCCCCTTACCTTAAAAAATTCACAACAATAAATAAACTATCTTTACCCCCCCTTTAAAAATCATGGGAAACATTTGTATAAAAAACCATAGAAATGTCAGCTAGCTTAATAGGGCACAAAAAAATGGGATGTAAATTTCCCCCTGGGGCATAAATTGGAAATTTACTGTCTCATGCAATACACTTTCAACACAGCTTGCACATCTTTCATTAGGGCCCAAAAGAAATTGGGGTTTATAAAAAATAAACTAAGTCTTTATAAAAACCAAATTTTTTTCCCCTTAACCCGCTAGTATGTCTCCCTTACAACCCGTTATGATAGAACTTTTAAAGGGACACACAACCCCATCTTTTTTAAATAGTACCCAAAATGCCTATAGAAATTAGCAAAAACCAGATTTAGCAAATGGGCAAATTTAAACCAAAAATTTGTGTTCATCGATACAATTTCTTAATGAATTCAAATCTAATTAATTTAAACAACAAAAAAGTCAAAAGGAAAAACCTTCAAGAAAGTGTTAGCCCAAAAACCCTTTTCCTTCCCTTACTTTTTATTTAAACTATAGGGAAAATTTTCAATAAACTTGATGCGAGATCGGTTTTTATCGGATTCCTAACTGAAACGAACCACCCAAAGTGTGACGAAAAACCCCAAAAACCAAAATTTCGAATTCGTTTCCTAAGATGCCAACACCCTCATGGAAACCGGACCCGTTGTCTAATAAGCGAGACAAGAAACCTTGGTAATAATATTAAAGACCCAAAACAATCTGGAAAGAAAAAAACCCGATTGATAAGTGGGATGAATGCCACGGAATAAAATCCGATAAGTTCTAGTTAATTTCTTTAAAAACCAAGAGAAGAATCTCTAAAAATTTGTTTTCAAACTTTCAATGTTGTATATTTTGTCTCCCTATTTTCCCTAAACCCTAAGAGTTTTAAATTACTGGGGGTTTAAATTCGAAACCATAAAGCCCAAAACGACATCACTTAAATAAGTTGCGAAAAAAATAACAAAACAGAAAAAGAAGCCGGGCCCGGTGTAGACTGAGGCCGGCGGGAGGGGAAAATAAAAACCCGCAACCCCTGGCCGGCTTTGGGGAAGAGATACATTGGCCGGGGAACTTTAGACGTTTCTTTCTTTGGGATTTTCTTAACCCCATACAACGGCGTGCCTTTTGCCGTGTATATGCCCCCGTGTATGATTCTTTTGAAACCCTTGAGACCCCTACAGGGTTTGTGCCTTGTAAAGACACGCCTTTTTTACCCCGTACCCCGTTATGACTTGTACAAGAGCAAGGGCATTCCCATGGTTTTTCCAATTTTTCTAAACTTCAAAAATTGCTCCAATCCTTTCCGCTTCGTGGACATCCTTTATCACACTTTAAATGCTTCCTTGAATCTTTCGCTCGTTTTCTTGTGTTTTTTGGTCCAAGGGCATTTCAAGAGAATCCACATTCCATCTTCGGGCTTGGCCCCCATCATAGATCTCATCTTCCCCTCCCTTGAAAGGTTTTATCCCAAAATCATCGCCTACACAAACGGATCAGTTCAGTAACTTTAAATTGGCCTTACTTGATACTACCAAGCAAATCTATTTGTATGCATTATCTTTGATGTCTCAAGAATTTGAAATGGTCCATCGCCTCTGGGAATTTAATTTAGATCGACGCTGCACGGGAAAACCGCTTTTTGCGCATGTGAACCCAAACCCAATCTCCGGTTAAAAAACAGTTTGGGCGACGACCCTTGTTGCTTTTTTCACATACTCTCTATTCTTCGCTAATTTTAACCTTGCCTTCTCTGGATCTGTTTAAAAAATTTCTTTTTCTTGCCATCTAGTTTAAAACATACCAAAAATAGGGAAAAGGTGATAAATCCAAAGGGTTAATGGATTAAAACCATACCAATTTCAAAAGGAGAAATTTAGTAGCAAATCACTGTACGGTTAGGGGCAAATTCAACATGCGGAAAAAATCCCCCAACTTTTAAATTTTTTTAAAATTCAGCCCTCAACAAAGTAGAAAAAGTTCTTTTTTACACCTCAGTTTAACCATCAGTCTGGGATAAAAGTGTAGAAAACAAAAAACTTATTTCCTAACTTACCCCACAAGGTCTTCCAAAAGTACCAAAACTTAGCTCTCTATCCGATACGAATGTTCAGGCATACCATCAATCTCACAACTTTCCCTTTAAAAAACAAAATTTGCAAATTGCAACTCATCGTTTTGTGACAAGGAAAGAAATGTGCCATCTTAGAAATCTATCCCAACTACAAAAATAGAATCTCAACCCTGCTAGACCTGATAATCCCAAAACAAAATCCATAGAAATACTACCCCCGGGTTATGAGGGAAAGGGAAGGGGGGATAAAGCCTTGAGGTTGGACTCTAGATTTTGCTTGCTTTCACGGACACATCGCTCAAAATCCCCTCAACATCTCGTTTATGTGAGGCCAATAAAAGTGTTCTTACAATACCCCTAAGGTTTTTTGCTACCTAAAAAAGTCCCATTAACCTCCTCCATGAGACTCCCCCACTAGAAAATTTTCTTTAAAAAACAAGTTGGGAAAGCATAGTTTATCTCCCTAAACAAAATTTTCCCTTTTGTTTATAGAATTTACCATGCCCCCTTTCTCACAATGCACATATCCTCAAAAAAAATCTCGATCAGCAGCATACAATTCCCTTTAAGTGCTCAAAACCAAGTAGTCTAAAAAATAGAGTAGAGATAAGAGTATACCCTTTTAAAAAGGGTCATCAGCAACGACATTCTCTTTACCTTGCTTGTAGGGATGAAAATATGGAAATGTTCGATGAACTCCACCCAATGAGTATCCTTTTTTCAGCTTATGTTGCCCCCTTCAAGTAAATTTACGGAAATTTCCTGATCAGTGTGGTCACGAACTCTTTTTAGCCAAAGGTAGTGTTGCCAATTCCAGTCTCGAACCAGTGATTAAATCCTTTTCATAAGTAGGGTAGTTCAAGGTTGCCCCCCCTTAGCTTCCGCTAAAGAATGCAATTGGTCTTTTCTCCCATGGCACTGCTCCAAACCAAAACCTGAAGCATCACCTCAATTCAAAAATTTTAAACAAAGTTAGGAAACAAATAAAAGGGCCTGAGTCAGCTTATTTTTTAAACGTCTGAAAGGCCTTCTCTTGTTGCCTCCCCATCTGAACCCCCGTTCTTTTAATTACCCCATAAGTATGCTGCAATGGTGGAAATCCCTTTACAAATCCCGTAAAAGCCTAGTCCAGGAAACTCCCCACATTAATTACATAGTTAACTAGGCCATTCTTGGAAACGCACAAATCCTTTTTTCAAAAAATCTGTATTCCCTGTCACTAACAACAAACCCCAAAAACAAAATTTTTCTTTTGCAAAAAGTGCACTTCTTGAGGTTAGCAATAATTTTTCCTTTTTTAAGCACTTCTAAAACAACCCTCAAAAGAGATAATGACTCCAAACTCTGCTGTAAAAAAAGGATATCATCAAAAAAAACAACCAAAATTTTTTCCCAAAAAAGTCATCA
>JBBMOL010001398.1:0-40395 GCA_037954665.1 Laguncularia racemosa | reverse complement strand
TTGAACCTCTTGAATAAACCTTAGCACGATTTGTGTTAAGGTTAAAGTATAAAATTTCCTGCATCGTAGAGCTTCAAAGGTATAACACACTTGATGAAGCTATCCAGCTAGCCCTGAAAGTAGAGAGACAAAGGTGATCCAACCCTTTTCGAGCAGTGAGCAATAGTATGGAACTTCTACCAAACCTCATAGGTCAGATGGTCATATGGGAGAACAAAAAAGAACAAGGGGAAATGATAAGACTATGGATAAGAATACCTCTAATATTGATAGGGAGAGGGAATTTTCAGGAAAAGTAGAAGAGGTTGTTGGAGCTGATTTCAAGCAGACAGTGCTAAGGATAACTAGTGGAAAGATGCATCAAGTAAAATGTTTTAAATGCATAAGTTTTAGACACATGGCTGCTCAGTGTCCCAATAAAAGAGTCATGACTGTCATGGAAGTAAATAGTGAGGATGTTCAAGAAGAAGTGGTTAAGCCTATAGACTTGTCAATAGTACTACAAGAGTATTATGATGATCCTGATTCTGAGACACATGAAGACAAGGGAAATGATAAATATTTGTCTGTTAATGTGTTACATAGGGTCATGACTATATCTTCAAACGTTAGAGACATATAGAGGGAGAACCTATTCCATACACCTTATCGGGTTTTAAGTAACTTGTGTGTTCTTTTCATTAATGGTGGTAGTTGCACTAATGTCATAGCTACTACATTCATAAATAGATTGCAATTAGTCACTAGTCTACATCCACATCCTTATAAATTACATTGGCTAAATGAACGAGGTAGTTTGCATGTTACGCGGAGGACTAAGGTGCCATTCAGCATAAGGGATAGATATAATGATGAAATTGTCTATGATGTTCTTCCTATGTGCACCTTTTATAACAACAGGGTAGGCCTTGGTTGTTTGATAGGAAGGTGCTACATGATGGGTTTAGAAACATTTATATGTTTCAGAAAGATGGTGCATGAGTTGTCTTGACTCCTATGTCTCCAATTGAGGTACACACATTCCAAGAACAGATCAGCAAAACTAACGGCTACTCAAGACTTTAGGGTAACAAACACAAGCAAATAAGGGTTTCAGTCTAAGAAAAGACCCCTTAGATTTGAGGATAAATCTTTTCGAGGCTCGAGGAGATGATGGGAATCAAACCTCTAGATCTAGCAGTGGGAAGCCTATTTGAATGAATGAGCCTAAACATCCACATTTTATCTTTATTTATCTTATAATAATTGTCTTTACATTGTAGCAGGTACATTTTGTTGGTTTTACAAGAAAATAACCAAGCACAATGGCAATTGGTTTATGATTGGATCACGGTCCATTATGAACCAAATTGAACCTACAAAGACAAGTGGAACCGACCTTCATTTCATTTACATTTAATCTTGAGAAGAACCGGTCATATACACTTATCTTTCACTTGGAGAATTAGTTCTCAAGTGGCTCATAGGATGGGTTTTAACTATATGGCATTCTTGTAATTTTCCTTGTTTTAGAGTAGGGTATAAATACTAGCTTATTAAGGTTTGTAAAGGAATTTTGAACAATAGAAAATCTGCCTTTTCTTGTCGTAGGAGAGCTTCTTCCTCATGCATTTTTACTCTTATCAATTTCACTTTGAAATTATGGTAAGTTAGCTTAAAGATTATTGTGAGTTATATCAATATTTCTTGAGTTACTTCCAATTATTGCTAGTGTGTCATTCCTAGTGTATAATTAGATTTTTTTTATTTGTTCTTGTTCATGCTATTTAGGGTTCCATCTTCAAGCTAGGTTCAAGCCCAATTTGATTAGAATTTAGTTCTCCTTTATGTCATCCTTTATATATATATTACAATTACAAGTGGAGCACATCACAATGCACACATGTTAGGTCAACGTGCTTAAGTTATTCACCAATGTAGGAAAGTTATACCCTAAGGTTTAAAATAAATAAATAAGTTGAGGCCCAATGTAAGCATGTTATGCCTCAATGTTCATTAAGTTTTGATCGTTCAACTTTACATGCCCACACTATTCAACAACATGCCCAAGTTGAGCTCAATAGTTAGCCAATTCATTTACACTTCTCCTCTATAAATAGTGCTTCTCCTCCTCTTCATTTCTACACTTCTCATCCTAGTCACATATCTTTCCTTACTATTATTGTAGATACCTTTTAAACCTATCTTGCTTCATTTTTCATAATGATTTTCTCTTATCAAAGAAAATCCTCTAGCACCTACTCCAAGTGTCTAAGGGAAGATCATTCCCCCAACCACCACCAACTGATAATCCCCCTACAAATGAATTACCGAAACATCTCCCAAAGTTATCCATGCACTCACATTACATAAACAAGTATCACACAATGCTAATCCTTCTAGGGCTCTTATACAATTAGGCAAAGTTGAGTTTAATTTATGGTTTTCGTATTGCTCTAAAAGAAATAGGTTTCTGGCAATTGGTATAATAAGCTAATGAGAAATATCTTAATTTATTGCACATATTTTATTCAAATGTGGCTCTAAAACAAATTATAGAGGAGGAAGACGTTTTCCTAAGGTAAGATATGCGATAGGACTCTAGCTACTTCACTCCTTATATTTTTAGACATGTAATTGGGTAACACCAAACTTTGACAATAATTTACTTAGATCTAATGATGATTGTGCAAAAATGCCATCAGAATGAAACATGTCCAATGCTTTCCTACATGCCTTCCCATAGCCAATACATGAAGGGGAGATAGAGGCACAACATTAGAGATACATGAAGGCTAGTAAACTACCGCTATAGTAGGGTCTTCCACCTTGTAATCGCTAATGCTACAGTGTCATAGTCCAACCATTTTTTCTCTAAGAAAGATCTCTTTCTAATGATTGTATGCTAATGTAAAGACTAGTTGATGTTGATAACACTATAGTTCAATGCTTAATACATACTTTAGGGTAAGATGCATATCTGAGCTACAATCACCTAATCACAACCATACTTCACTCTTACAATTTCAATTTGGATGATTATGCCATATATGTCTCCAAAGGGCTTCTTAACTTACAAAAGGTTGAAAATAAGCTCCATTTGGTAAGAGACAAAGCAATTGACCAACTTAGAAAAGAGGGTCAACAAAGAAGACCACATCACCAAGTAATGCAATGATGAGAGGACCCCACTAGATATTTGAGGGAGGTGGGTCAAGGTCAACAATAGCAGCACTTAATGCTAAGGATGCAATGGCACTTTAACCTATATGATATGCAACAAATGTTCGACCAATTAGATTAAATAGTCGTTACCCAGCAAGTTGTCGAAATGCAATCCCACCAAGCATAACAAGAAGTAAGGCTAGATGCTATTGAAAGTCATGTGAAATGAATTTGAAATCAAAATCAAGAATATTACTGGTATCGAGGTTACCCACCATTGCATCTGATAAGATCACATTATACTTATATTTTCTTTTGGATTTATATTAAATTTATTTCAATATTATAAGAAAATATAAAGAAATGATACTTAATGGTGTTTATTGTGAAAATTCAGGTTTTGAGGACCTAAAAGTAAATTACAAGTTAATTAGAGGAGTTTTTCACAAAATTGAAGAAGCAAGTGAAGGATTGCATTGAAGGCCGCCAGCCTTGAGCCGGCCTACATTAAACCAGCCTAGAAAGAAACATTAAAGCCGCCGGCCTTGAGCTGGCCTACATTCAAGGCTGCCAGCCTTGAGCCGGCCTACATTGTTCCTCGGATATCCATTGCGAAAATCTCTCAAAAATCTTATCTTGATTAATTTGCTGACTCAATTCCTCATCAGATCAGCCTTATCCTCCTCCTCTTTGGATCTATAAATAGACCCCTTGTGTGAACCTTGAAGGCATCCTTTGTTTTTAGATCTTTTGCATCATTAGAATTCCTTTGGGAGCTTAGGATTTTATCTTCTCTTTAAATTCTTTTACATTTCATGTTATTCTAAATTTTAGTTTAAAGAAAGAAAGTTATTGAAGTTTGCTTTCAATTGAAGAACTTTAGGAATCATTTCGGAAGATTGGAGTTTTACAAACTTTTGAAGATTATAGCAATTGTTTCATTTATTTAATTCTTCTATGCCATTTATCAGTTTATTTTTATTATTTAATATGAATTCCATTGCACTTATTTACTTCAATTGTTCTTATGCAATCAATACCATAATGTTCTAAATCATCCTTGTGGGAAACATGATGAAGCCATAATTCAAACTAAAATGATCATTGTATTCATGTTATAGGACATATAGATATACGGAATTTTCATATAAGAAGTCCTGCTATGAATTGTATTTTTTTAATTGAAATCAATGCATATGAATTTAAATGACTTGAAAGAGAAATTTAGGTTTTATCAGGAATTCTTAAATAAGATTTAATAATTCATACGGAAGCAGCGTTATTGAATTTTATTAGAAATTGACCTACGTGTTTCATGCAATGTTTTTATTAAATTTTTCACTTAGGGATTAGAGAAAATTATTTTAAAGATATTAGGCAATCATATAATTGGGAAATTTATGATTGTGAATTAGAATCCTCCATTGATTTTAATTAGCGGGAGCTATTAAATTAAATTGGGGTAATGTTACTTTAAAACTTGAAAAGGGATTAAGGTTTTGTCAATTTCTTGTGAAAATCCATATAGCTATGAGTTATTATAACATGAAGGCAATATGATTAGTAGAATTAGGGTGGATTCTAATTTCCCATCATCAATTCATCCTTTTTCAAACACAATTCCCTTTTTGCGTATTTAGTATAATTCATTCGATTCTCATCAAATATCATTGCCTAAATAATAGTAAAAATTGATATAGGTCTATTACTTAATCAATCTTCATGGTTCGACACTCTTTTCTCACTATATTACTTGATTCGATCCAATACACTTGCCGGTATTCATTCATGCTCATTTTATATCTCTTTTTGCGTGGATTAAGTTTTTGGCGCCGTTGCCGGGGATTGATTAATATTATACCATCTTCAAATTCTATTGTTAATTTAGGCGCAAGTATTTTGTTATTTAATTTTTTTTATCATTGTGTGATCGTTTCCCATTCCCTTTGAGGTTCTTTTTATGTGCAAGAGTAGAAGTGCTGAACTTCTACCAATTAATCTTGAGATAGAACGTACCTTGCGACAACTTAGAAGAGAGCAGAGTAGAAAGAAAGAAGAGAACATGGCAGATGAGAACAACAATCAGATTCAGGGTGTTGGTAGAGCACTTTGGGAATACACGGTACCTATTGTTTCAGGTCCTGCAATCAGAAGACCGACAATTCAGGCTAACAATTTTAAGTTAAAACCAGCACTCGTTCAAATGGTTCAATCAAATCAATTTGGAGGATATCCAAATGAGAGTCCTGATGAGCATATTGCAGTATTTCTTCAATATTGTAATACAATGAAAATGAATAATGTATCTGATGATGTAATTAGGCTACAACTTTTTCTGTTTTCACTTAGAGAAAAAGCTAGGGCTTGGTACAATTCACTGCCACAAGACTCTGTAACCACTTGGGTTGATCTCTCATCTAAATTTTTAAGGAGATTTTTTCCACTAGCTAGAACTGCTAGGTTAAGAAATGACATCACAAACTTCACTAAGTTTAGTGGTGAATCACTTTATGAAGCATGGGAAAGATTCAAGGAGGCAATTAGAAAATGCCCCCATCATGGTTTACCAGATAATCTCCTTATTGAGATTTTCTATCTTAGTTTAGATGAGACATTGAGATCTCTAGTGGATGCTACTTCTGGTGGTGCACTAATGAGTAAGACGTATGATGAGGCTAGTGCTTTGATTGATGAAATGGCCTCTAGTGCACATAATTGGCAACATGAAAGAGGTAAGTCTAGAGTGGCGTTTGCCAATGACATGGACACCTTAACAGCTTAAATTTCAGCTCTTACCACCGAGGTAAGTAAACTCACCTCTGCACCTTCATTTAATGTTAATCAAATTTCTTGTTGTGAGTTATGCTCAGGACCACACTTAACTCTTGAGTGCCCATCTGGAAACTTCTCCTCCTCATCCCATGGAGAGCAAGTAAATTTTGTTAACAATTTCCAAAGAGGTAATCAAGGACCTTATTCAAACACCTACAATCCAGGGTGGCGTAACCATCCAAATTTCTCATGGAGAAATGATAACAACGCACTTAAACCACCTGGATTTCAAAAGCAAGGTCTTAATCATAATAACCCCCATCAACAATATCCTAATCATAATACCTCTTCTCAGCAAGGTCAGTCTAAAATGGAAGAACTCATGATAAGTTATATGCAAAAGACTGACACAATGTTGCAAAATCAACAAGCCACCATTAGGAATCTCGAAAATCAGCTTAGTCAAATGTCTCAATAGTTGAGTAATAGACCATCTGGGTCTTTACCTAGCAATACTGAGCAGAATCCTAAGGGTGTAAATGCTATTATGCTAAGGAGTGGTAAGGAATTAGTTGATAAGAAACTTGAGGAAGAGGAGGTTAACCTAAAGAAAGATAAAGGGAAACAACCGGAAGAGGAACCAAAGCAAAATTCACCAAAAGTGAAAGCATATGTTCCTCCTATTCCTTTCCCAGGAAGGCTGAAGCAACAACAATTGGATTCACAATTTGCTAAATTTTTAGAAGTCTTTAAAAAATTGCAAATTAACATTCCTTTTGTAGAGGCACTTCAGCAAATGCCTTCATATGCTAGATTCATGAAGGATTTGCTCACCAAAAAGAGAAAGATAGATGGGAATGAATCTGTAATGCTTACAGGGGAGTGTTCTATGATCTTACTGAAGAATTTATCCAATTTGCCAAGAAAACAAAGAGATCAGGGAAGTTTTACTGTTCCTTGCACTATTGGTAATTTTCATTTTGATAAAGTACTTATAGATTATGGTGCAAGTATAAATTTAATGCCTTTGTCCATTTTCAGAAAACTAGGACTTGGAGAATGTAAGGAGACGCACGTCACCTTACAACTTGCGGATAGAAGTGTCAAGTACCCAAAGGGTATAGTGGAGAATGTCCTAGTAAAAGTAGACAAATTCATCTTTCCAGTTGACTTTATAGTCCCGGAAATGGAAGAAGATAGAGAGGTACCCATGATCTTAGGAAGACCATTCTTAGCAATAGGTAATGCATTGATAGATGTGGAACAAGGTAAGCTGACCTTGAGAGTTATGGATGAAGAAGTCACTTTCAATGTTTATGAGGCCATTAGGAAATTTGATGATTGTAAGCCCTGTTACACAATTGATATTATTGATGAAGTTTCCTGTGAGAATATTGAAGAGAATGCAAGAATGGAGACAATAGAATCGGTTCTCAAGGATATAGATGAATGGAGTGATGATGAAGAACCAATTGAAGAATGTGTGGAAGATGCATTAGAAATTCGAGCTCACTACTATGAGGAGCTAGGAACAAGTGAGAAGAAGCCAATTCCATCGTTGACACAACCCCCGGTGCTTGAGCTTAAACCATTACCTAGTCATTTGAAATATGCATATCTTGGAACAGATGATACTTTGCCAATAATCATTTCTTCTTCTTTGACAGGTGATCAAGAGCAACAACTTTTGGATGTTCTAAGAGAGCATAAGGAAGCTATCGGGTGGACCATTGCTGATATTAAGGGAATTAGCCCTTCAATTTGTACTCATAGGATATTTCTTGAGGCTGAGTGCAAACCTATAGTACAACCACAAAGAAGACTTAACCCAACTCTTAAGGAAGTTGTAAAAAAAGAAGTGCTTAAATTGTTAGATGCAGGCATTATTTTTCCAATTTCTGATAGTAAATGGGTTAGTCCTGTCTAAGTTGTACCAAAAAAAGGTGGTATGACTGTAGTAAAAAATGAGGCTAATGAATTAATTCCCACTCACACTGTAACTGGTTGGAGAGTCTGTATAGACTATAGAAAACTGAATGATGCTACCCACAAAGATCATTTCCCCCTCCCTTTTATAGATCAGATGTTAGAAAAACTTGTAGGGGATGATTATTACTGTTTTTTATATGGTTATTCTGGTTACAATCAAATCCATATAGCACCCGAGGACTAGGAGAAAACCGCCTTTACTTGTCCCTATGCTAAATTTGCTTTTAGGATAATGCCCTTTGCTCTTTGTAATGCACCCGCTACATTTCAAAGATGCATGATGTCCATATTTTCTGACATGATAGAAAATTTTATTGAAATATTCATGGATGATTTTTCTGTTTTTAGGAAGTCATTCGAAACATGTCTGACAAATTTAGGATGTGTGCTTAAGAGATGCAAGGAAACTAATCTGCTTCTTAACTGGGAAAAATGCCATTTCATGGTAAGGAGGGAATAGTCTTAGGGCACAAAGTATCTAAGCAGGGAATTGAGATTGACAGGGCAAAAGTAGAGGTGATAGAGAAGCTACCACCACCTACTACAGTGAAAGGAATCAGAAGCTTCTTGGGACATGCTGGCTTCTACAAGAGATTTATCAAGGACTTCTCTAAAATCTCAAGACCTCTTTGTAATTTATTAGAAAAAGATTCTGCCTTTATTTTTTATGATAATTATTTATAGGCATTTAATCTATTGAAGGAGAAGCTTACTACTGCACCAGTGATTGTTGCACCCAATTAGGAGCTTCCCTTCGAGTTGATGTGCGATGCCAGCGACTATGCTGTAGGAGTGGTACTTGGGCAAAGGAAAGATAAGTCATTTCATGTAATATACTATGCAAGTAAAACCTTAAATGAGGCCCAAAGGAATTATGCCACAACTGAAAAGGAACTTTTAGCAGTCATATTTGCATGCGATAAATTCCGGCCTTATCTAATAGGTTCTAAAATCATAATATATACTGACCATGCTACCCTTAAGTATTTATTTGCTAAAGCTGATGCTAAACCTAGGTTAATTCGATGGATTCTACTACTGCAAGAATTTAAACTGGAAATTAAAGATAAGAAGGGAACTGAAAATGTGGTGGCTGATCATTTATCTCGTCTGGAATCTAATTGTTTTGATTCACCTATTAATGAAAAGTTCCCTGATGAACAATTGCATGTAGTAGAAGTCCAAGGATTACCTTGGTATGCTGATAACGTTAATTATTTGGTTAGCAAAATCACTCCATATGGTTTATCCTACCAATAGAAAAAGAAATTTTTACATGATGTGAAGTTTTATTTTTGGGATGAACCATATCTCTTTAAAAATTGTGCTGACCAAATAATTAGACGGTGCGTACCTAAAAGTGAACAACTTAGCATTATACAACATTGTCATTCTAAAGAGGCAGGAGGTCACTTTGGTGTAGAAAAAACAGCAGCTAAAATTTTATCATGTGGATTTTATTGGCCCAGGTTGTTCAGTGATTGCAGGAACTACATCATGTCATGTGCTCAATGTCAAAGGACTAGCAACATTTCTAGAAGACACGAATTACCACAAAATAATATACTTGTAATTGAGCTTTTTGACGTTTGGGGAATCGACTTTATGGGTCCTTTTCCCTCATATTTTTCAAACAAATATATTCTTTTAGCTGTTGATTATGTTTCGAAATGGGCAAAGGCAGTTGCTCTACAAACTAATGACAGCAGGGTTGTCATTAAATTTTTGAAAAAGAATATATTTTCATGATTTGGGGTACCTAGAGCTATAATAAGTGATGGGGGAACACATTTTTGTAACAGGCAATTTGAGAAATTATTATTAAAATATGAAGTTACTCACAAAATTTCCACCCCTTATCATCCACAAACGTATGGACAGGTTGAGGTATCTAATAGGGAAATTAAGCGAATTCTAGAAAAGACTGTCAATGCATCCAGGAAAGATTGGTCTTTAAAAATCGACGATGCATTATGGGCTTATAGAACAGTGTTTAAAACCCCTATAGGAATATCCCCATACAAGATTGTTTTTGGCAAATCGTGTCACTTACTAGTAGAGCTCGAGCACAAGGCATACTGAGCTATTAAATACCTTAACTTTGATGAGAAAGCTGCATGTGAAAAAAGATTGCTTCAACTAAATCAAATGGCTGAATTGAGAGAAGAAGCATATGAAAATGCCAAAATTTACAATGAACGAACAAAGCGATGGCATGATAAGAACATCGTGAGGCAAGAATTTTTCCCTAGTCAAAAGGTCTTACTATATAACTCCCGCTTGAAGTTGTTCCCAGGTAAGTTGAAATCACGTTGGTCTGGACCCTTTGAAATTGTTAATGTGTTTCCTTATGGTGCAGTTGAGTTGAAGGCAGAAGACAACCGTACTTTCAAGGTAAACGGTTATCTTCTCAAACATTACTATGAAGGGGAAAATGTTGATAGAAATGCCACAGCTGTGGATTTAGGAGATTTGAGAACTTGAACTGGAAAAGTCGGGCTAGCAACTATAAACTAAGCACTTCATGGGAGGAAGCCCATGCTCAATAAGTATATACACTAGTGTTTTAGTTTCATTGATATAAAAAATAAAAAATAAAAAAATTCTAATTCAAGGCTGGATAAGAGCCACCGGTTTCAGCCGGCCTAAACTCGGTACAAATAAAGGCCGGCTCAAAAGGACGGCGGAGTATAGGTATAGGGTGCCGGCCTTTGTCTAGTTTTTTGACATTGGCCGACCTTTCTCTCTCTCTCATTTGCTCACTTATTTTTCTCTCTTACTGACTTATTCTCTCACAATTGCTCTCCCTCTCTCTCGCACTTCTCCTCTCTCTTTGACCTATTTTCTCTTCACTCTCTCACTCACTCTCCTCTTGCATTCAAGACACTCTAAGGATGACAGACATTTTGGGAGGAATTTTCTTGCTGATGAACAATTTTACACCATGGAAGTACCAGTGTTTCAATTTTTGCATTGACATTCTTTTCCTTAATTATGTGCTATTATAGGAACAATGAGGACATTATCCAATTTAAGTGTGGGGAAGGGATTATAAATGTAGAAGTATAATGATTGATTACACACATCATGAGCTTACAATTCCCATGCTTTATTTATGTCCTTAAGTGTTTATCATCAATGAAATCTTGAAATTGACTAATGAAATCTTGAAATTGACTTAGATAGGTGCCCCACTCGCCAACTGTTATGACTAGTTTACATAGTTAAAATTTAATAGTAAAATCTCTAGAGAACGGGTTTACCCTATGTTTAGCCTTTAAACTTGAGATTAAGTCCTTAAGTTGAAAAAACAAGCAAGTTTACTTCAAGGAAAAATTGGTTGGGATAAATTTCTCTTGAAATTTCTTTGAGAATACCTTAACACCTAGTGAAAAAGGTAAAGGAAATATTTTACTTAGTGATCCCTTATAAAAATAGTCTTAACTAATATTCATTTATGCAAAAAAGAAGAAGAAGAAGAAGAAGAAGAAGAAGAAGAGAGCCTTTACTCCAATGGCTCAGGAAAGTGAGTTAAGAGTATCCAATCTTAAATGTTAGTGTGAGGAAGAGTTCGTAGGGGTCCCTTTAAAACCTGGTCACTTAGGCAATGAGCCCAGGATGTGCTGAATCAATGAACTCATAATAACGAGAAGGGCAGAAAGGCAAAAATTTAGTACCTTAATGAAAGCCAGGTTGACATGGGCGAGCTTTGGTCCCTCAGAAGAGTGAAGTCTGACTCCGCTATCAATTAAGGCAAATAGAAAGGGAGAAATTCTAGGGAAAAAATGGATACCATATGCTTTCACTTTTTGTTATCTTGTTTAGAGAAGTAAAATTGAGGGAGATTATACTTGCTAATAACCAATGAATTTTAAATGAATGTTTTTCCTTATGGACTAAGTATTTTTCTTTTGATTGTTAAACATTGGGATTAAAAATCTGTTTTATTTAGATTAACTACTAAATTTCAACTAGATATACTAGTTACAAGTTTCAGTATGGTCAGAACAATGGGCACCAGAAGTTCAATGACGGATTTCTCTTGTTTAATTCAATTATTTTGCTTGAGGACAAGCAAAAGTTCAAGTGTAGGGATGTTGATAAGATCACATTATACTTATATTTTCTTTTGGATTTATATTAAATTTATTTCAATATTATAATAAAATATAAAGAAATGGTACTTAATGGTGTTTATTGTGAAAATTCAGGTTTTGAGGACCTAAAAGTAAATTACAAGTTAATTGGAGGAGTTTTTCACAAAATTGAAGAAGTAAGTGAAGGATTACATTGAAGGCCGTCGACCTTGAGCCGGCCTACATTAAACCGGCCTAGAAAGAAACATCAAAGCCGCTGGCCTTGAGCCGGCCTACATTGTTCCTCGGATATCCATTGCAAAAATCTCTCAAAAATCTTATCTTAATTAATTTGCTGACTCAATTCCTCATCAGATCAGCCTTATCCTCCTCCTCTTTGGATCTATAAATAAACCCCTTGTGTGAACCTTGAAGGCATCCTTTGTTTTTAGATCTTTTGAATCATTAGAATTCCTTTGGGAGCTTAGGATTTTATCTTCTCTTTAAATTCTTTTACATTTCATGTTATTCTAAATTTTAGTTTGAAGAAAGAAAGTTATTGAAGTTTGCTTTCAATTGAAGAACTTTAGGAATCATTTCGGAAGATTGAAGTTTTACAAACTTTTGAAGATTATGGCAATTGTTTCATTTATTTAATTTTCTTCTATGCCATTTATCAGTTTATTTTTTTTATTTAATATGAATTCCATTGCACTTATTTACTTCAATTGTTCTTATGCAATCAATACCATAATGTTCTAAATCATCCTTGTGGGAAACATGATGAAGCCATAATTCAAACTAAAATGATCATTGTATTCATGTTATAGGACATATAGATATACGGAATTTTCATATAAGAAGTCCTGCTATGAATTGTATTTTTTTAATTGAAATCAATGCATAGGAATTTAAATGACTCGAAAGAGAAATTTAGGTTTAATCAGGAATTCTTAAAAAAGATTTAATCATTCATGCGGAAGCAGCGTTATTGAATTTTATTAGAAATTGACCTACGTGTTTCATGCAATGTTTTTATTAAATTTTTCACTAAGGGATTAGGAGAAATTATTTTAAAGATATTAGGCAATCATATAATTAGGAAATTTATGATTGTGAATTAGAATCCTCCATTGATTTTAATTAGCGAGAGCTATTAAATTAAATTGGGGTAATGTTACTTTAAAACTTGAAAGGGGATTAAGGTTTTGTCAATTTCTTGTGAAAATCCATATAGCTATGAGTTATTATAACATGAAGGCAATATGATTAGTAGAATTAGGGTGGATTCTAATTTCCTGCCATCAATTCATCCTTTTTCAAACACAATTCCCTTTTTGCGTATTTAGCATAATTCATTCGATTCTCATCAAATATCATTGCCTAAATAATAGTAGAAATTGATATAGGTCTTGATAGGAATCAAAATCCGACAAGACTTACCATTAGGGCAATAACTAAAGGATTTCGAATCTTGGCGATGAGGACCCATTTTGAGCAAATCGACCTTGGAATTATTCGTTTACTAACCTCTTTTATCTTATTCATGTATTTTATATTCCAACAGGAATACTTATCATGCTTTACAGGGCAATGGACAAACTCACTTAAACTCCATAGATCGACCTGAACCGGCGATGAGTTGGGTCGATGGATCCTATAGAAGACCGGCATCTTGAAGACCATTTCTTTTATATATTTCTTCTTTTATGAACTATTTTGGTTGTATTTTGGTTTTGAGACACTTTTATTTCCTTGTAATTTTCATTTAGGGCTAGCCACCTTAAAAGTGGCAAACTTGTAATTTTGAGCACTTTTTAACCCTAGGAGTAGCAAGTATAAATACTTGCTTAAGAGAGGGTTTGAGGAGGCTTATTTTTGCAGAACAAACACTTCACATTTCATGAGAGGGCTTAGGGTTTTCCTAATTCCAAATTCTCTTATCAATTTCAATCCCTAGAAATTGAAATTGTGGCGAGTGCAATAAGGAGAAATCGTGAGTAATATCGATTCATCTTTGTTGTTGTTCATTTCTTCTCTAGTGAGTCATATCTAGGGTTGATTTGGATGTTCTTGGACTTGTTTTAATTCCAAATTCGTGATCAATAGCTTGTTATAGGATTGATTATGTTGATATATGATATCATTCTCTTTTTTGTGGCGTGAATTGGATAGTTGAAGGAAGGGTTGGAATTTGCGGTTTAGCCATTTGATTTCTTGATTTGATTCACGTCGGTTTCAATTCTAATTATTATTATTTGATGAAGATTACTTGTTTGGATTGATAATAGCAATTAGAGCTCTTTGGATTTCATTCCATTGCCTTAAGATTTCCGCATTTTTCCTAGTCAAGTGAACCGGTTTTGTGTTTTGTGAATTAAGGTATTTTCCTTGATTCTTTTGATTGTACTTAAGCTTCGAATTAGGCACATCATATTTTGGTATCAGAGCTCTTGTTGAGAGAAGGGAATTGGTTGTATTCAATTTCGTGGAAGTGATCATCAATTAGGGTTGATCAAGTGAAAACCGCAATTGTGTTGTTGTTGTTGTTTGAGATTGCGAAATTACCTTGGATTGGGATTTGATTTGCTGATTGTTGGAGTTGTTTTGGGAAGGTTACTATATCACTTTGTGGTCACTAATTTACGTGGAAGAGCAGAAGTACAAAGTGAAGTTTACTTTAGCAATTTTTTTGAACTTGCAAAACTTACCAATTCTTGCCGTGAAATGGCTTGTGGTGTGAGGAGTTGTGTTGTTTGTTGTCTTTGAATTCCATTGTGTAATTCTGAATTGGTGAAGTACAATTTGCAGATTACATTAAGTTTGATTAGTAAGGAATTATTTGAATTCAAATCATATGCAATTAAGTTGTGGGAGTTAATGATTGCTATTTGAATTTGAATTCATTGTTACCAATTGAGGAAGGCTTGCAATAAGAGAAGTTATTTGAATTTCAAATTGAAAGTTGCTGCCTATAGTGGGATTCGGAATTCATTTTGGGAAGGCTACTTATTAATCTTTTGTCTTCATTATTTGCCATGGAAGTTGAAGACTACTTGTAATCAATATTCACCTTGTTGTTGCCGTAGAAGTGATACATCATAATTGTTGTTGTGGCTTGTGTGTTGCCGTGGAGTGAACTTGTGGAAATTAAAATTGTTGCACCGTGATCTTAAAAGGAGTGGGGAATATTGTTTACGTGTTGATTGAGTTGAATTCCACAATGTCTAGTGAAATGCTTCAATATGCTAATGTATTGCGACGCTCATTAAGTACACTTGCTAGTAAGGAGGAAGAACAAAGGGAAAATTTGTTCCACACTTCTTGTAGGATATAAGGAAATTTGTGTGTCCTAATAATAGATGGTGGTAGTTGTACTAATGTAGTAGCTGCATCGCTGGTATCGAAGCTAAAGCTTTTAACTATTCTACATCCTAAACCTTATAAACTACATTGGCTTAACGATCAAGGGAGTTTGTATGTTACCCAAAGAGCTAGGGTACCCTTCAGTATAGGGGACAAGTATTGTGATGAAATTGAGTGTGATATCTTGCCCATGTGTGCATCTCATATTTTGCTTGGTAGACCTTGGTTATATGATAGGAGGGTCTTACATGATGGCTTCAGAAATACATATTTTTTTCAAAAGGAGGGTAAGCGAATTATTCTGAATCCTATGCCACCTTCAGAGGTCCATAATGCCCAACAACAGATTAATCGACCATCCGAGGCTAAGAAGGCTTTGATTCAAAATAACGTCTCTAAGGGGAAAAAGGTATTGTTGATGGAACAGAGTCAGATGAGTCAATCATTAGAGGGCCAAACTGTTCAGAGTCAGTTATGTTCACCTTCAGAGGTTTCAGAGGGTAATGAGCAGTTAGGCCAACCCTTAGAAGACCCTGAGGATCAGCATCATATAGATGAGTCAGAAAAAGAGGAAACAAACTCAATGGAATGGGTTGAGACAGGGGAGACATCAGTAGATAATGAGTCCTTGTTTGTGTTGCAGATGAGATACATCCTAGAAATGGAGAAGAGAAAACAATCACCTACTATGGTATTCCAGATATTGGGATTCTGTAGAGATACTTCTTCAGATGGATTCTTTTAGAAAATAGAGTCTCTACTGCATTTGATCTGCTAGATTTGAGCAAAAATCTTTTTGAGGCCCGAGGAGATGATAGGAATCAAAATCCGACAAGACTTACCATTAGGGCAATAACTAAAGGATTTCGAATCTTGGCGATGAGGACCCATTTTGAGCAAATCGACCCTGGAATTATTCGTTTACTAACCTCTTTTATCTTATTCATGTATTTTATATTCCAACAGGAATACTTATCATGCTTTACAGGGCAATGGACAAACTCACTGAAACTCAGCTTGTGGGTTATCCATGGACCGACCTGAACCGGCGATGAGTTGGGCCGATGGATCCTATAGAAGACCGGCATCTTGAAGACCATTTCTTTTATATATTTCTTCTTTTATGAACTATTTTGGTTGTATTTTTGTTTTGAGACACTTTTATTTCCTTGTAATTTTCATTTAGGGCTAGCCACCTTAAAAGTGGCAAACTTGTAATTTTGAGCACTTTTTAACCCTAGGAGTAGCAAGTATAAATACTTGCTTAAGAGAGGGTTTGAGGAGGCTTATTTTTGCAGAACAAACACTTCACATTTCGTGAGAGGGCTTAGGGTTTTCCTAATTCCAAATTCTCTTATCAATTTCAATCCCAAGAAGTTGAAATTGTGGCGAGTGCAACAAGGAGAAATCGTGAGTAATATCGATTCATCTTTGTTGTTGTTTATTTCTTCTCTAGTGAGTCATATCTAGGGTTGATTTGGATGTTCTTGGACTTGTTTTAATTCCAAATTCGTGATCAATAGCTTGTTATAGGATTGATTATGTTGATATATGATATCATTCTCTTTATTGTGGCGTGAATTGGATAGTTGAAGGAAGGGTTGGAATTTGCGGTTTAGCCATTTGATTTCTTGATTTGATTCACGTGGGTTTCAATTCTAATTATTATTATTTGATGAAGATTACTTGTTTGGATTGATAATAGCAATTAGAGCTCTTTGGATTTCATTCCATTGCCTTAAGATTTCCGCATTTTTCCTAGTCAAGTGAACCGGTTTTGTGTTTTGTGAATTAAGGTGTTTTCCTTAATTCTTTTGATTGTGCTTAAGCTTAGAATTAGGCACATCAGGTCTATTACTTAATCAATCTTCGTGGTTGGACACTCTTTTCTCACTATATTACTTGATCCGATCTGGAACACTTGCCGGTATTTATTCACACTCATTTTATATCTCTTTTTGCGTGGATCAGCATCCTTTCAATCTTGATGATCATTAAGGACAACTGTCTACTTCTCCATAACGACCTTTTGTGATATTTGGGATTTTAATTTTTTTTTTCAATATCTATGTTGTAAATGATAATTCCATTGTTAGTAATGAACAAAGTTTTTATTTATTTTTTCTTAATTATGCAATATGTTATCTTTTTAGTATTTTTTTTCTTTTTCTTAAAAATTTTATACATTTCATATTATTTTTCTTAACTTCTAAACCCTATGGTATTTTTACATAGATATTAACATATTTACACAATATATCCATTATCCACATATTATACACATATATATTTACTATATAAATATATATAAATATAAACATATAATTAACATATATATTATGTATACATACTACATACACGAATATAAGCACATAAGTATACTTATACAATATAAATATATTATATGCATATGTATATAAATATTTATAAGTACGTATATGCAAGTACATACTTATATATTAATATTATATAAATACATTAAAAGTACAAATACGCATTGCTATCATATTCATATGTTAGCCTCTCCACCCATACATACATACATATATGTATATATATATGTGTGTGTGTGTGTGTACTACACACATGAATTTAAGTACATACGTATATATAAGTATACTTATTCAATATCAATATATTATATACATATGTATATAAATATTTATAAGTACGTATATGCAAGTCCATACTTATATGTTAATATTATATAAATATATTAAAAGTATAAATACACATTCCTATCATATTCATATGTCGGCCTCTCCACCCATACATACATACATATATGTATATATATATATATATATATATATATATATATATATATATATATATATATATATATATATTGAAATATAAATATTATATATATGTTCATATATTTTAATAAATAAATTTATGTATATGTATATGTATATATGCTAAGTGTCAGAAGACCCTTAATTCTAGTACTTATTAGTTATAATTTATATGGATTTCATGTGATTTGTAAAGAAAAGGGTACTTATATGATTAAATTTTAATTTCAAGCATCAATGGAGACAAAAGAAAGGTTTAAGGATGATATGAACAAAGGCGAGGTGAAATTTGGTGAAAAATAAAGAAAATTGCTTTTCAGTTCAGCACAACCTTCAGTAAAACCCATGTAGACACCAGTGCTGGATGAAAAAAATGACCAGTAGCTAATTCTTTTCAACCCTACCCCGAGCATGACCGTGCTAGAGGTTGTGCTGAATTGGGTAGCGAAAATAACATGTTTCAAAGTCAGCACGACCTCAAGCACGGCCGTGCCGACGCTCATGCTGAACCCTATTTTCGTATAACTATAAATAGACACCTTATTTTATTTTAAAGAAGACTTTTTCTTTCTAGCTTCATTCTGAAAACCCTAAGAGAGCATTATTATGAACTTCAAGAGGAGAATTGTCTAAGCATCATTAGAGATCACAAAACAAACAAGGGATTATTCTTTTTATCATGAATCAATTCTATTTCTCTAGATTCTCTGTTCTTATTAAAAACTCCATGGAGGAGTGATTCTTTATATCTTTCATCTTGTGAAACCCTAACTCATGTGCTAAAACATTGATTAATTAATGAATTTTGTATATCTTTGCATCTATTCATGTGTTTCCATTGTTTTAGTAGCTGATTTATGCGCATAAATTGATTGCATGTCTGATTTTTATTAGATTGAAAGAGGTTTCGTCTAGTAAATTAAATCTTCATAAATAGAGAGATTACATGTTTTACCTAGAGGTAGGAAAACATTGATTTTCTACAATTAATCGAAATTTGTGAACTTAATGAGATCTTGCATGACTGTAGTGAGGGAGAGGTCTCCATTATCTTATCCATGATTAAGAATTGATTAACACGAGGGAGTAAACGATTTTACTTGAGAATTCCTACAGTGCAAAGTATAAATTGATTCGTTAATCGATATCTTATTTTGAGAATTTAAGGGTTAGAGTGGAACAAGATGATGGGTATATTTTGTGATTGAATACATTTTTTTAAGACAATATCATTCAATTCTAAGGTTACTAGGATTTGTTAGTTGTTAATTTAATTCATAATTTCCACATCATAAATTAGACTAGATAGTAGAGAAAAGTAATACTAGTACTTGTTTTCTAGATCCCTGAGGACAACACCTATTAAATCTATACTTTAATCAATAGGTACACTGCTTAGCTCGATAGTAAATTTTATTGGTTATAAATTTAAAACTTAAACAATTGATTAAATTCGAGCGCATCAATATACAACTTTTATATTATGAGAATGTAAATTTACGTGTATACTTCCACGTGTTCATCATGATGACAACCAAGCTAGGAAATAGATAGCGGATCCTCTTGAGATGCCAATTAGACCTATGACCCAACTTTGAGCTAAACAATTTTAAGACGAACTTAATGGGCTAATCAAAGAAATTTAAGATGAGGAGCAATGCTTACATCAATCCAAGAACGAACCAAGAGTAATTCAAGTCATTAAAGTTCAAGATGTCCCAAAATGAAGACGACTTGAAGATGTCTATTGAGAACCAAAGCCGCCTGATGGGACGATCTGACCGTTCTAACAAGTTTTAACCTCTACTCAATCCTAGCTTACGATCAGTTCTCAGGCAAGTGTACCTATCGACTAGCAGTATAGCATAGGAGTATAGGTATCGATCCCACGAAGACTTATAAGTACTAGTACTAACGATTCTCCTACTATTTAACTTCTCACTATTGATGATCTCAACTATCCTAATTATTGCCTAAACCTGAAAGAAACAAATAAAATGAACAAAGTAAATGTAACCAAACACTCCCTTAATTAATTCAATGATCTAAACATACCCTGCCCAAGATCCACCCCTAATTCTCATGTAGCTTTTACTCAATTCCACACTATCCAATGATTAATATCCAAAATTTGATCTGCGGAGTTTCTTACACTAGATTAGAGTCTTTCTCAAGATCAATAATCCCTAATCCTAATTAAGCCAATTAAGATCTCTCTTCAATTAACATAATCAAGATTGCAATAGAATTCTAGGACTCTCAATTGAACTAGACCGCAATGACCTCATTCAATACAGAAGACCTCCTATAACCTATCTCTAGGATTACAAGGTGTCTTTTTATTCATGCAAGATCTACTCTATTACCGATTTCTCAATCTTAATAACAGAGATATAATTCCATCCTAATATTGCGCACATATCAAGATGAATAAACTATAATTGCAACATGAACAAACTCAAAGAATAGAATTAAATTATTGAACATAACATCAACAATTCTGTCACATGATACTCAGGGGTTTCTCAAGGGAACGGGTATGAAACAATTAGCCACTCATGAATCTAATAAGAAGAGCAAAACATAAAATAATTGAGTCCATAAAGAAAATTCGAACATGAAATATCTTGGCTTCCAATCCGAAACTATTCTGGCAACAGCTCCTGGCAGCAGCTTCTCTTCTCTAGGGTTTCTCTCGTGCCGCCTCCTCCCTCTTTCTCATTAGGGTTGTTCTATTTATACTTCTTGAGGCATGGCCGAGCATCTTCAACTGGAAAGATACGATTCTATCTTTCCTTTTCCAAGTGAATCTTGTCAAGTGAATAATAGTCGCCTGGCACACCTAACGGCACGGCCAGATTTCAAGCCGTGTCCCTCTGGTCGAAAATATGTAACTCCTCAATCTTGCTCAGTGTTTGGCACGACTAGGAACACGGCTAGCAGCACCGGTAGCAACACGACTAGAAGCACGGCTAGACTATAACCCGTGCCAAGTTCTGGAGCTTTCCACGTCTTCACAGCATATGCCACGGCTTCAAACACACCCATATCACAAGCCGTGCTTCCTTTCCAAGTGATGCTTTCATCTTCAGGTGCGCCCACGGTTCATGACACGGCCGTGGCCTTCCACGTGTTGTCCATGAGTAACTTTAACTTGATCTTTTAAGCTTCAATTTATGCTCCTTTTGTGATCTTTCTCCTTCTCTTTGGTATTATACCCTGAAACATATATTTATCTGTTAAATACCGAATCCGCATTGATTTTATTCAAAAGATTATACAAATTCATCATTAATGCCCATGATTTACCAGGGTTAGTTTACTCTTATCACCGCCAGTGTTGAAGAACCAAAGTCGCCGGCATGGAAGACCCAAGCCATCAGCGTTGAAGAGGCTAAGCCATCGGCATAGAAGATCAAAGCTACTGGAGTTGAAGAAGCTAAGTGGCCGGCTTGAGAGGATAGGCCGATTGAAATGAGGATTTAAGTCATCGGCGTATATTGTATTTCGTAGTCACAAGTAGGGTTTTTATACGTTTTGTTATGTTTTGTGGTGAGACTATAAATAGTCGTCAAGGACTCCATTGTACAAACTTTTGATGGAGAAAAATTACAATACTCTTCCTCTTTTCTTTAAGAATTTGAATTGATCGAAATTGTTCTATGGCATTCATACCAATACTTATCAATCGATATTCCATCCCGATTGTGGCGTATACATCATACCAAGGTTCTTGCTTCTCTATAAGCAACGGGTCACAGTTTTCCTTCATTTGTGTCGATAGTCAACTGTTCAATTCAAATTGATTTTAGGTTTCAGCACAGGTTGACAGAGTTCGTATCATTTGGTATCAAAGCAATCAAGTTGGTGAGGAATTGCCTATCTTGAATCTAATTTTTGTTCTTTATAAATCTTGGTTTCCAAAAAAAAAAAAATCGTATAAAAAAAAAGAGAGAGAGAAAAGTTTGAATCTTTGTGTATCTATTGATTTTATTAGACTTGTTATAGCAATCACTATATGCATTCAATTGATTCACGTTTAATTTCTTATTAAATAGTTAAAAAAAGAGAGGAAAATTCATATAAAAAAAATCAACCACTATTTGGGATTTTTAGCAATAGTTGTGTTGAAGTCCATAATTGAGTTGATTCAAATGTTAGGGAAACCGCTGTGACTTGTTGAATTGTTGATTTCCACAACAAAGGAATCTGTTGAAATCTATGGAACGACTTCTAATTTGTTGTTGAATTCTAAAAGAATTGAGGAAGAAGTTGTGAGTGGCAAGAGGCAAGAGTGGTGAGAACATTAGAGTGCACAAAAGCTAATTGAATCTTGTGAGAAATAAAACACGAGTGATTAGAGAGACATTCTGTGATTGAGTGGCAAAATACATGAGGGAGTGATTTAATGAGGATCTTTATTTTCTATTATTATTTTTGTTTTTGTTGCAGAAAAAGCGTGTCTAATAGAAATTCTCCTAATAGTGTAATAGGTGATATTAACATGAAATTGATCATGGAGACCTTGACTCCTAAGATGAGGAGGATGTTTAAAGTAGAGACGGATCAATTTCACAAGCAAATGGAGCAGAATTTTAAGCAGTCTCGGATTTCTTCTGCTGATGTAGGAGGGATAAAATGCCTAGAAGGGTAGAGCGCATGGAGGATGATAAGTGGGGTAGAGAAAGGTCTGCAGCTGAATCTAGCTAGGAGTCCTTCATGGCTTATAGGATAAATATAAGGAGAAGTTGAGGAGTTAGGAAAGAAGAAGATAGCAATCTAGGAAATACTAAAATGAAAAATTTCTTCCTTCCAAAGGAAAAATGATCCTGATGTCTATCTTGAGTAGGAGAGGAAGGTGGAACTGATGTTTGACTATCATAACTACTCTAAAGTTAAGAAGGTAAAATTGGCTACCATAGAATTTTCTAACTATACTATAGTTTGGTGGGACCCATTGTTATTGAGTAGGAGGAGGAATTGAGAGCCACTAATAGAGACATGGGAGAGATGAAGAGGGTGATGAGGAAGTGGTTTATTCCCACTTATTACTACAGGATTTATATAATAAACCACAAAATCTGAGATAGGGGAACATAAGTGTTGAGGAATATCATAAGGAGATAGAGGTTGCTATGATCAGGGTGAATGTTGAAAAGGACCCGGAAGCTACTATGGATAGGTTCTTGGCAGGTTTGAATCAAGATATATAGAATGTAGTGGAGTTGCAACATTATATAGAACTGGAAGATAATGGTTCACATGGCGATTAAGGTAGAGAAGCAACTCAAGTGGAAAGGTAATAGTTCCACACATGCGACATCGAGTTCTTCCAACTAGAGGACTAATGTAGGGAAGAAAGGAGGAGAAGAAATTTCACTCCAAACCAATTCTAGAAAAAAAGTAGAAATCACATCTTTTTGGGAAAAAGGTCACCCAATTTTTTTCCCAAAAAGGGAATTGTGATATTTTGTTTAAATGTGAGGCAGGGGACACATAGCGATTTAATGTCCAATATGAAATTATGGTGATGAGGGATAGGAGAAATTGAGACAGCAGTGATCAGAACATAAAATCCATGCCACACAAGGATGTGATGAAGGGAAGAATATGCTTTTTTAGGGAGAGATGTTAGTAGCCAGGGGGGTTTAAGTGTGCAAACAAAGGAAGAGAAGAATGTGCAAGGGGAGAACATATTTCATACAGGTGTCTTTTAAAAGACAAATTGGGTGTGGTTGAGATGGTGGGAGTTGTCCCAAATGTTGCCACATGACCGGGTTCAGAAATTAGGGCTTCCCACAATTAAGCATCTACGCCCTTATAATCAGTGGTTAAATGATAATGTAAAAATTTAAAGTTTACAAAATAGGTGTTATTTCTTTTAGGATGGGAAAGTAGGGGGATGAATTTTCTTTGTGATGTAGTTCTTAGTAACTACACACTTTTTTGCTAGGTAGGCCATGGCAGTTTGACAAATGGGTGAAACATGATGGATTCCCCAAATAAATACCTTTTTGTAAATGTTAGGCCTGTTATTTTTTGTCCTCTAACCCTAGTAAGTTATGAGGACAAGTAAAGGTTACAAAGAAAGAGTGAGCATAAAAGAGCTAGTGAAAATAAAAGAGTGATCACTACAAAAGAAAAAGAGAGAGTCGAGAAAAGAGAAAAAGAAAAAAAGAGAAGAAACAGAGAGAAAAGCAAATTTTTATGCAAGGGTTATAAGTTAAGAAGGCTTTGTTCTTAGGGAAAAGGGGTCCTATGATAGTACTCTTTAAGGGGGTACTTTTTTAGCTCTGCCAATTTGCACTTCTTTGCTAAGTTCTGTTGTGGGAATTTGAAATTTTTTTTCCAAAGGAAATCCCAAAAGGTTACCTCCCTTTTTGAAAATTGAACATCAGATTGAAAAAGTGCTAAATTTGGATCTAATACCAAAAAAATAAAACAAAAAAAATTGATTCCAATTTCCAATTAAAAATGGGTGAAACAAGATTGACAATGGAATCCCCAAATGGCGTGAAACAAGAACCAATAACCCCCTAAAGGGCGTTAATCAAATTAAGATGTATATAATTAGTTTCCAATACCAATCAAACAAAAGGAACAATTCAATTCTAATTCCCAAATTGTGTGAAAACCAACAAACAAAACCCAAATTTTGGGTGTAAAGGGAAAAAAAAATTAACCAATTATTAACTAGATATAACCACTAGCAATAATTGGATACAATTTAAGAAAATTATATGATTTACAATATTTCCTTAAGCCAACTCGCCACAATTTCACAAATGAAATGATAAGAGAAGGGTTTTGCATAAGAGACTCTCCACGCAACAAATTTCAATAAAATGTTAAAAAAGTCCCCAAAAATTTTACTTGCAAGTATTTATACTTCTCTAAATAAAGCAAATTAACAAAAGAAAATTACAAGTAAGGACAACATCTGGGGCCCGGGTTTTTCAACTAAAGGAATTAAAAAATAAAACCCTTAATTGGTTGGGTTCTTACACCTCCTTGGGAAAAATATAGGACCAGTTCTTCTTTGATTTATTAGGTCAGAATACCCACAATTAGCATTAGTGAATTTTAAACCTGTTGTTTTTATAAAACTGGGGAATTTACCTACTACAATGTAAAACAAATTATTATGAATAAATAAAATAAATAGGATACTGGAAACATTTGTTCAAATTAGCTTCCCCCACTAGATCCAAAGGTTTATTCCCACTCTCCTTAGGGCCCTAAAAGATTTTATCCTCAAACAAAAGGGGGCTTTTCTTATACTAACACCCTTTTTTGCTTGTGCTTGTTGGCTTTTAAGTCTTAAGTAGCCATTAGTTTTACTATCGTTCTTGGAATGTGCGAACTTTGGGTTGGAGACATAAAAAATTTAAATAACTCAGCACTATCTTTCTAAAACATAAAGTGTTTTTTAACCTTCATGTACACCTTCCTATCAAAAACCCAAACCCCCATAAAGATCACCCTAATATTCCGGGCCTTTCTATAGACTTTTTCTGTAAGCTCAACAACTTCTTTTTGACTTTTCTTTATTGTTTCCTTCCATAAAAGCCCATCCCCCCTTTTGGGTTGAACATTTGATAACCATTTGTCCAAAACCCAAATTTGGCATTTGAAACCCTTAATTTGGCACATTTTCCCAACGGTTTTTCCCCTTTGGAAACTTTTTAACTTGAAATAAGTTTCCAACAACCTTTTTTTTTCCCTTTTCCCCTGAAATTTTTCCCCTCCCTATCAGGGGTTAGAGGAATTTTTTGGGGTTCTATATTTTCTTTATCAGGGGGGGGGGGGGGGGGGGGGTCACCCTATCCTTTTTGTCCTCCCTTCTAACCACCAAACCCCCAAGAGGTTTTGGGTTAAAAGTTCCATACCTATTATTAGTTTGCTCCAAAAAGGGGTTTTTGGATCAACCTCGTCTCTCCCCCTTTTCAGAGCTAACGGGATACCCAAAATAAAGGGTGTGTTTTTATACCCCCCTATAGCTCTCCAAGGGCGGGAAAATTTTTCATACTTCATTTAGACAAAAATCGGCTAAGGTTTGTTCTAAAAGGTTTAAAACTGACCCACATCGATCTTTTATGCTCAAACCTTGTACATAATCGCCAATTGTTTTGCCCCCCCTACCTCAGTTTTTTTAAAAGACACATATACGGGTTCATGCTTATAATGCTCAAGTAAAAAACCCTTTTTTTTCTTTAATCCCTTTTTTTTTTCATGTCCCACCAAGTATTTTAATGTCAGTCACAAAATCTCTTCATCGGGCAAACCCAAACCAAAAATTTTCCACCATAATGCGGCATACCCCAAATAAAATTTTCCCCACAGTTGCAAAACAAACCCAAAAGTTTTATCATTAATCTCAAGCCTCGAATAACCCCCAACCTTGTTTTCCCAAATCTAAAAAAAATCATCTAAAGCCCCTTTTCCATCAAATGAAGGCATTTAAATTTTCACAAAAACTCAAATCCCCAAGGGGGTTTCTGAACCCCGATTTGGGAAAGGGTTTTCATTATCAAAATTAAATTTTCTTTTCCTCCCAAAAAAGCATGATAATCTCCCTCCTTTCCCTCCTGCCCCTATTCCCCTTTGACAGCCCCCCTCCCTGTAAAACTTTCTAAAGAACTACTTTTAAGGTGGGGGTGCCAAAAGATTTGCTACAAAGGGGTTATGGCACGCACCCAAATTTAAAATCCATTTTTGCTAATTTTAGCAACAATGGGGGTTGAACCCTTTGCAACTACTCCCCCAAATTGTTCTTCCACCTACAACTCAAGACCCTTTGGACCGCCCCCAAAACTTTGACTATTGGCCTCATTGCCAAAATTCCCCCATTTACACTATCTTTTTCGACTACTGATAAAAATTTTTCTGTTTGACACAAAACAAAAAATTAAAAACCCAACTACAATACACTTACGTAAAATTTACAATACGCACGGGCACTCCTTTTTAAAAACCTTATAAAAATACTTAAACCCATACACCCACTTCCACAGTTCAACAAAAACACTAAAATAAACACACACCACGGCTTCACACACACTTCCAAACTTCAAACATAACTACTACTACACACCCAATGGGACAAAAACTCACTCCATGGTACACAAACACTCATGATGTAACACCCTTCAAAAACCCAAAAAACACACACAATTTATGGGTGCAGCAAAAACAATTTCCCCAAACTTTACCCCAATCACGGCAATAAAATGTAAATGGCAACAATTATGGACCCCTTTTTTTTCCAAAAGGAAAGTAAATAATTCCAAAATAGTCAAAGTGTAAATTATGATGATTTTAAAAACAAAAAAAATACCTCAACTTAAAAGATTGATTTTGAAAATTTAAAAAATGTTTCCTAATTTTCCCTGCAAGAAGAGCAAATCTAAAATGAAAATGCACTTCCCCCTTCCAAAATCCTCCCAAGGGAAACAATAAACACCAAACAACAACTTAAATTCAAATTTGGGAAATTTTTCCAAATTATGGAATTCAAATTTTAAGGGGGTTTCTTTTTTTTCCACACATAATCAACTTCATGGGCCCAAGGGTTACAATTTTAATTTCTACAAAATTTTGAAAAAGGAAATAAAGCCCCAAACAATTTAAGGGACAATTCAACAAAAAAAGAACTCAAATTTCCTTTCCCCCAACTTCGATTTCAAAAAAGGATTAAGAAACCCAAATCCCAATTTTGGGGAATCCCCCAAAACTTTCCCTTTTCAAAAACCCTTTCTCTTGATCCCAAAAATTTTATGTGTCTCCAATTTGGGTCTTTAAAACCCAAAACAAAGAAAAACCCAAAATTTAAAAAGATTCCAAATTTTCCCCTTAAAATGGGGGGAAAAAGATTGAAAATGGAATTTTCCCCAAATGGCATGAAACAAAGAACCAATTTTTTCCCTTTAAAAAGGGGGGTGAATCAAATTTTTAAGGGGGAAAACTACAAAATTTTATTTCCAAATACCAATCAAAAAACAAAAAAACAAATTTAAATTTCCAAATTTCCCCAAATTTGGGATGAAAAACCTTTAAAAAAAAAGAACCCCAAATTTTAGTGTGAAAGAAAAAAAAAAAAAAATCAACCAATTTTAAACTAGATTTTAACTCAAAAAAATAATAATCGGATGCAACTTAAGAAAAAATTGATATGGACTTTACAATAATTTTTTTTAAGCCAATTGCACCCCAAATTTCACAAATGAAATTGATAAGAGTAAGGTGGAGTGAAGGGGGAGCTCTCCTATGGTAACAAAATTTCAATATGTTTAAAGTTTAAAAAGTCCCTAAAAAACCCCACTTAGCAAGTATTTATAAATTACCCCTTTAAAAAAAGGCAAATTTAAAAAAAAGAAAAATTTACAAGGTTTAAAAAGCAACAAAAGTGTGGGCTGATTTTTCAACTAAAGGAATTTAAAAATAAAACCCCAAAAGGTGGCCCGGCCCTTTTTTACACCCCTCCTTTTTGGGAAAAAAATATAGGACTGGGTTCTTCTTTTATTTATGTAGGGTTAAATGAATGACCCACAATTGAGGGATTAGGGGACTTTACCCCCCTTAAATTTTGAAAAACAAACAAATCTACTTACTACAATGTAAAGGCAAATTATTATATTTAAATAAAAAAAAACATTTTTTGGGGGGGTTTTGGGGGTCATTTGTTTCAAAAAAGGGGTTCCCAATTTCTGGAACCAAGGGTTTTATTCCCCTTTTAAAAATTTTTTAAACCCCCGGGGCGACTATTCCAAACCAACCCGCTTAAAAAGTAAAACTTGGAAAAATAAAGGGAAATCCAAAAAAAGGTTAGTGAGCTAAAGGACCCAAAGGGTTTTTTGAGAAAAGCATGAAACCCATGTACAATTCCTATGAAATTTTTGTCCCAAAAAAGGGTGGGGCCCGGGAGGATGTTGTCGACGGTTTAAACGATCAACAACATAAACGGTTTAAATTTTCTTTTATCCTATTCCTCGTTAGGGCGACATGTTTGATGAGTTACGTGGGTTTTTGTATTTTCTCCCCAAAATTGATCAAAAAGTAGGTTTCCATCAAATTAGAATGAAAGAAAGGAAGGGTGAGGGAAGGGCTGCATTTAAAACAAAAAAAAAAATAAAAGGGGGGGGGTTTATAAAAAGGGGAATTTGGGGTTTTTGGGGGGTTAATGCCCTTTGGGTTAAAAAATTTCACCAAAACTCTTTCAATTTTAAAAGGGTTTAAAGAAATATGTTTGAGGGGTTTTAAATTTGGAAAATTTGTAGTATTTTATTTTGGGGTGATACCTTAATTTTTATTAAAGAATTTAAAAATGAACACTTATTTTTATTGAATTTTGTTTTTTTAATGCTATTGATAGGAAAAAATTTTTTTGGGTAATCTTAAAAAAGTGCACTTTTTTACAGATAGGACTTGTTTTCCCTTGGGGTTTTTTGTTGTTTTTTCACAGGGCTTTCCAAAGGGAATGGGAGAAAATCCGAGCTAACAAAAAGGGAAAAGGGCCCAACAAAATTTGGGGCCAAGGGGGGGGGGGGGGTTTGGGGGGTTTAGTTTTTCCATGGGCTTGTGATTTTTTAAAAAGATGATTTATGAAGGACTTTAGTACCCATCGTTTACAAAAATTTCACAAAAGCCCATCAAGAAAAAAGTCGGATTTAACTGGGAAGTGGGGAACAAGAAAAGGCTTTTCAATTATTTAAAAAATTTAAAAACTGCCCTTTTCCCCTTTATTTGTTTTACCAAATTTTTCTAAAACATTTAAAAATTAAAAAGGGCGAAAACTTCTTTTTTATATTGGGAGTTGTTCTTATGAAAGGGGGGAACCCAACGCATTTTTTAGTGAAAAGCTAAATGGACCCGCATTGAGGTACCCGACATATGATAAAAATTATATGCTTTGGTAAAGGGTTTTAGAAACAGGGGCAATACTATCTCTAGCCTAAGGGTTTGTGATTCACACAAAATCAGGGGAATCCTTGAAGCACCTGAAGAGTCAACAAAACCCTAAAAGGAGACATCCCAAGGTAGGTAAAGTTTATTGAGCCCTTTCCATACGTCATCCAGTACAAAAAAGGGGAAAGGGAAAAAAACATTTGTTTAGGGAGGGGTTTTCTTTTCAAAAGGTACTTACTAATTTTTTCCCACTCTTTACGTTAAATTCTTGGTTTTGAAAAAAAATTAAAGAGTTATACCCTCTTGCCCAAGATTTTAAAGATGACTTTACCTGTTTTTGGAAAAAGGGGGGCTAGGGGAAAATTTTCCTTTAGGCATGAAGGGTTTTTGTTTAGAGAAAAAACAAGCTTTGTTTTTCCAAACTTGCTCTCTTAGGGGGAGTTATTTAGTAAAATAGTCCCTTTTTTTAAATTTTTGGGATGGGGAAAATTTTTGGGGGAGTGGTTTAAGGGGCCCTTTTTGGGGGTTTTGGGGCAAGAGCATTTTTTTTTGGGGGCCACACTTGAAACGAGAGTTGATCAAATTTGTAAAGAAAAGGGCACCCATTGCAGATAAGCAAAATTTCTCGGGAAAAACCCCTATGGCTTTTTACCAGCCCCTTACAAAATTCTTAGTGAGCCTTGGGTTGAAAAATTTCCATGGATTTTGAAAAATTAGCTTACCCAAGACTAAACTTGGTAAAAATTCTATTTTTTTTCGTTATGGATTAATTTTCCCAAAAAAATAACAAAAATTTCTTTTCCATTTTCACAAAACCAATAATGCTACACATGTTGCAAAATTTTGTTCTTTAAAAAAATTTTGTTCAATTGCACGGTTAATGGCCTAAAAAAATTGTTTAATTGTTGGGGGGAGGGTTTAATTTCTTGAGCTATTTTTGGAAAACCTTGGGGTGTAAGTTGGGAACTAAATTATTGTTTTTCACTTTTTCCCCAATCGTATTTTAATAAATTAAATTTTTTTTTTTAATTTTTTTCTAAAAACCCAAAAGGAAAGGGCCCCCAAAACCCGTAGCGTAACCCCAAGGGGGAAAAGCACAATGCATAAAAAAAAAATTTTTTGGAAATCTATAAAATTAAAGGAACAATTGAAGGGCATGCAATTAATCAAAAGGAAAGTCAACAACTTCGCTTTTAAAAACCCAAAACTTCATAACATGACAGAAAGTTTGAAAAAAATTTTGGATTTAGAGTTTTCCCTTCCTCCATAAATTGGAAAAAAGAAAAAAAAATTTAAAACTGGAAAAAAAATTAAATAAAATTCATATTTCAAAACCCTTTAAAAAGATTGAATCTTTTCTTCGTGGGTCTTCATTCCCCTTTCTAGAATTGCAGAATTTCTTCCCCCTGCTGTTATGAGAGTCAGGAAAGTAAAAAAATTTCGAAACCCTTTGGGTTCTAGGGGCAAACAAAAGGGTCTTTTTATACATTTTTCCCCGGGTTGGAAAACATACACGAGCGGATCACGAGTAGTTTATCCGTTCAGGGTTTTTCGCTTGTTTCCCAAATTTGTCCTTATGTGAATTATACAGAGCAAGTAGGGGGGGTGTACTTTTGGTGTTTTTTAAAAACTTCTTTTAAAAGGGTAGCAAAACTTAGAAAACACAACCCAAAGTACATGGGCATGTACTTTTCTAGTGTACTTTCCGGGACATCCACTTCAATTTTAAAAACAATGTACAAGGGGCCCTTTTGTACCCTGGTTGGTATTTTCCCAGAATTCTTTTTTAACATGAATTGTATAAAATTCCCTTTTCCAAACTTGATCCGACTCTTAAAATCTCCTTCCCTTAACTCCAAATACTTTTGAAGATCCTGAAAATTAACATTCATTCCTTTTAAGCACCTTTTTCTTCAACAAATAAACTAAAATTCAACAATAAAGAAAAATTTTCATTATTTCCAGAAAAAGGGTATTTTGCGACTTTCAAACTTCCCCACTTAAGTCTTTGCTTGCCCCAAAACCCAAAAAAAAACCCATTAATAAACTTTCATTAATCTTGATTGTTGTTCCCAAATAATACTACTCAGACTTAGCTTTTTAGGGAATTTTAATCTTTAAAGCTCTGCAACCCTCAATCTAATGGTGGTTTTTCCCCTTTATCATAAAAGTATTGTAAAAAAAAGTATTTAGTAAAAAATTTTTTGGAAATTAAATCGGGTTTAGCCCAATCTTTCCCCTTTGTATTTAACAATGGCTTTCATGACCCAAAATTAACAAAAATCAATTGGGGAGAAAAAGGGGAAACGGGGGCACTTTTTCAACCCCCCACTAAAAAGTCTAAAATTTTAAAATTATCTCTCTTATTTTAAAACAATCAATAATGAAAATACATTGTATCTATTTTTCCCCTTTTTTTCCCCCCCCTTTTTTGGGTTGTTCTTTAAAAAGATTTTACTCTTTATAATAGTTCATGGTTTCATCCTTCTTTTTTTTTTTTTTGTTTGGGGTTTTTTGCCCCCCATGTAACGGTTTTCACCCGTTTAATTTGGGCTCATCCCCAAAGGGTTTAATGAACGTTATTCCCCCCCAATTGAGGGCTTTCCCTATGGGTTAAAATTACTCGGTTAAAAGGCCCCCTCTCAATTTTGCCTTTAGGGGATTTCTTTTTTGTTCGGAAATTTTCCTCGGTGGGCCCGATCCCGGGCCCGGGACGACCATAGGTGACCGGGGGTTTTTTTAAAAGGAACCCCTCAAAACCTCTATTCCCTTAATTTTATTTTGATTTTAGTAGCGGAGTAAAACTTCGTTTTCTGAGGGACCAAAGCCTGCCCTTACTAACCAATCTTTATTTTTCAAGTTAAACAGGGCTTTCTTTAAAATTTTATTTTAAAAAGGGGTTTTAAAAAAGGATCAAAAGAGAATCTTTATTTTGGCCCTTTCTTTGAAAGATTAAAGGGTTTCTAAAGATTTTTGGGATTTTCACGGCGATTTTATCCCATACCCTTTGACTAAGTATCAATGTTGAAAAGAAGACAAAGGAAAAATGCAAAAACTCTTTTTGGGGAAATTTCATTCCAAAATGTTAAAATTTCTTTTGAAATTTTGCAATCATGTTTTCAAAATTCGATTTATAAAAGCAAAAAGAAAAAAAAAAAATTAGGGGAAAATTTTTGAATGACTCAAAACAATTGCCCCAACCCTTTCAAATTTTTTTTGTTTTCCCCTTCCCCCCATTGATTGGGGACATTGTCCCCAATGTTTTTTATCATTAAAGGGAACGTAATGAGAAAAAAAGGGAGTTAAAAAAAAAAAAATTAAAAAAAAAGGGAAAACTGAGACTTCTCGGGATTAAAAAAAGTGTTGGACCAATTCCCTTTAGTTTAGCGTTTGTCGTTCTTCAATATCGATAAATTTTCGCCAAGGAAGTTAGGGGAAACCAGTTGCATTCATAGGTAGCCCCTGTTTCAGCAAAGTTCAAAATAACAAAAACAAAAGGTAAAAGAGTAAATAGGATCTGCCCATTATTACAGCCCATCCAGAAAAGAAAGAGTCTAGCCAATGAAGAGCTCCCCCGGAATATGCAGAATAAAATTTTAAACCCTTAAGTCTTCATTATTCCGATTGTCCCCTCTTTCTTCATCATCTTCATTCTCACCCTTTTTCTTTCCTTTCATAAATCACTTTCCCCCCCCTTGGAAAATGATTAGTTCCACTTCCTCCGTGGTTTCCTCAGTATTTTTTATTTTTCCCCCTCACTTTCCCCCTCTTTTTTCCCTTTGGGTCTTTTCACCGGGGCCCTCAACTTCCTCTTCGGGTTTTTCAGAGGAAGAGGCATAAAGGGGGAAAACAAATTTCCCGGGCCCGGGGGGAAGCACTTCCCCCAGCGACCGGAAAGTTTTGGAACTCCCAAATTTTTTCTAAATTTTTTTCTTTTTTTTTAAACCCCTTTGGGTAGCTGAATTTCATCTCCCTTGGGTCTTCTCAATGGATGCCAAAGCGGTAAAAGCCCGCTCCGAGGGTGGGAATAGAAACTCACCAGGGGGAAGACAAGGAAGGAGAACTTTGGAGAATTGTGTAAAAAGGATGCGGCCTGCTAGAAGTGCGGGAAGTTCCTGTGATTTTTTTCACTCCCCACTTGGGAAACGGCCCCCCTCAGAGATTCTTTTGATGCAATTGGCAGCCTCCCGGGCCCCGGTCTTGGAAAAGGGCAATTTTTTCAGCCCAAAAGAGTTTTAAAGAAATGCCCCAGTTTAAAAACCCTTAGAAAAAGAGTATGTTTCCAGTCTCCAATATAAAAGGCCAAATCCCAAAAAGATATTAAATTTTATATCCATGGGAGTTTCTATAAAGATAGAAAATTTCAAAGTTATTAACAAAAACCCTTTCTGCTTTTTTGGGCTCCAATTGGTTTGTCAAGGGCCAATGACAAAATTTGGGGGATCATCCCTTTTTAGAGAGGCTTGGAGTGGATGGAAAGTTCTCTTTGATCGGGTTTCCCCGGGAACTCCTCCCAAAAAAATGATTGTTAATGTGGGTGGGGAAAAGGGAAGTAAACCCCCAAACTCAGGTGTCCCGGGTTTAAAAGTTTCAGTGTTTGAATCCCCTTAGAGAAAAGAAATGGCGAATAGTACAGTTGTGCCTTCCCTTATACTTCAAAAATGAAAGAGTTTTTTCCCAAACCCTTTTTCCCAAATTTTCCCTCTTCTGTATCTGCATAGGGTTTGGAATAAAGGTACATCCCTTTTACGTTGGGTTTTTGGGGTGGTTTAAAAAGGACCTCCATGGTCCCGGGGGAAGGGGCTCCTTGATTGGGTTTTAAAATAAACCATACCCCTTTCCCAACCCGCCCCAATCCAAGTATTGATGTGCACCAAAAAGGTTTTTTTTAGAGAATTTCCCAAATTTGCTTTTTTCTCCTGGCCCCCCCGCAACCTTGGGGGGGGGGAGCGGAGGGTGAACTAGCCCCCCGCCGCTTTCCCTTTAGAGGGGGGGGGCTTCTTCTTCTTGGGGAAACTTTGGTTTTTTAAATAAAAAGTCTTTGTGGGCCCTCTTTTAAAACAAAAAACAATGGTCTCAAAAAAAGGTTAGGTTCGTTAATTTTTCAAAAAGAAAATGTTTGGGCTTGCATTGGGGTTCGAAAAAAAAGGGGGGAAGATAGCAGGGGTGGTTTCTTGTAGGGGTGGGCTTCTTCTTTTGGTTTAAAATTCGGTTTAAATACACAAGTCTTTTTGACCATTGAATCAATCCAAAGGTCTCAAAATTTGGTTAGGTTGTTTAAAATTTTTAAAAAAAAATGATAGGCTTTCATTTTGGGGTTTTCCCAACAAGGAGGGAAAATTGCACAGTTGAGATACAAAAACCAAGGTACAAAGGTTTGTGTTTCCCAGTTGTGTATCTACCCCTCTAATTTAAAAGCCAAATTACCATAGGAACGCTTTTTAAAAACAGGTCTTGGGGGTTTATTATTATCAATTACCTTTCCCGAAGGGGCCAAAAAAAGTAATAAAAAACACCTAAAGCCTCATTTAAAAGAAAAAAGTTTGAATTTTTTATTCTAAATGCTAGGTGCGATAATTTTTGTGACATAAAAAAAAAATGGCCTCATAACTTGGTTTTAAGAAGAAAATCGGAAAAAAAAAAAAAAACAACAAAAATTGTTTAGAAAAACCCCCAAAAACAAAGTTTCCCCAAAAATTCGGGTTCCCAAAACCCCCAAAAGTCGATTCACTTGTTTGGTAGCAACTATGAATCAATCATAAAATGCATTCACGTGAGTTCAAAAAAGTCTCAGATCTTCAAACAATCGGGCTTCCCAAAAAGCAAAATCACTTTTATACCATCATCATGATGCAAGCTGTATGGTAGTCGTGAAAGAAAACCGAGTAGGGAACCCTTTTGCCCAAAAAGTATTTTAAGCAGAAAAAAGAGGGAAAAAAAAAAATTTCCCTTTAATCCTTGAAAAGAAAGAAATTTATGGTGTGGAAAGAACAACCCCAGTTTTTGGAGGAGTGGTGGGAATTTAAATGGGTCAAATTTTTGAATGGAAAAATGGGGGTGTAAAAAGGGAAGAGTGAAGTGAGGGGTCCTTTTATAGTACGAGCAGAAAAATTTGATACATGACCAAGTTTAAAAGGTCGTGTACTTTTTGTTTGTATTTGGATTCCTTTTTGTGGGGTTTGGGTACAAAAGGGGGGTACCTTGTTCGGTATCGTAGGAGAGCAAATTTTGTGGGTTGATACACAAACCCGGTACCGAGCGTGAAACCCTTTTTGTGTATCATGGGGGGAGCAAATTTTGTGAGTCAAATTCACGACCAAGTACACGGTGTGTGCTTGTTAGTATCGTGGGGAGCATTCTATGGGTTTTGATACACGACCAGTTACACGAGCATTTTACTTTTTTGTGTATCCTTGGAGAGCATTCTGTGGGTTAGATTCAGACCAGGTAACCCAAAAGTTTAATTGTTTGTGTATGTGGGAGAGATTTGTGGGTTAGATACACGACCCGGTACACCCAGCGTGGGTTTCTTGTTGTATTTAGAGGGGGTGTTCTGGGGTCAGATACCCGACCAGGTTCACGACGTGTCCTTGTTGGGGTATTGAAAATTTTTGCCTTCTGTGGGTCAGATACACGACCAGGTACCGAGCGTGTACCTTATTCATGTATCTCTAATTGTACACAATGGGGAAAAAATTTGAAATGCATGGGGGGCACACCCTGACGTATTCTCCTTTTTATTGCTTAAATCAATTTAGACAATCTGGGATGTGGGGGAAAACCCGGTTTCACCATAGTGTACCCGGTTGTGGGAAATCAAAATAATACCCCGTTTATCACTTCTCTTTGGGGACCCCCCTTTAAAAAAGGGCTCCCATCCTGAATTTTCCCAAATTAGAGCTTAAAAGAAGCTTTTAAAGGGGACTTTCATGAATCCAAATTGGTTAGCCCCCTTTTAGCTTGTGTCTAAAAAAAGTTACCCAAAAAAATGGGTGATAATAAAGGGAAAATTTAAAAAGGGAAAAAAGAAAACTTACCTAAAAAAACATAGGTTGCCTCCCAAGAAACGCTTTGTTTTTTAAAGTGTTTTTGTCGAGTTAAAAGAAACCCGGGGGAGGGTCAAATGGAGTTTAGATGAGGTTTAAACTCCCCCTTTTTTTTCCAAAACGTTTTGGGCCCCAAAAATAATGCTTAGCCCTTTTCCCCTTCACCTTTAAAAGGCCCTTTTTCCCGGGGGTTCCAATCAATGTTTCCGTTGGGGAAAAAACCCTTTTTTACCCGGAATGGACCCGGGGCCATCTTGTTTTTAAACTTCCCAGGGAACAATTTAAAAATAGAGTTAAAAAAAAATTTCAAAGGGCCCCCTTTATTAAATTGTTTCCCTTTCCCTGGTAGCCGGCAAACATGGGGAAATTTTGGCTTTCTCTTTATATTTTATTTAAAATTTTTCTTTTGTCATGAGCCTCCCCTTTTATCTAGGTCATTAAGTTGCATCCCTTTGATGTGCTCCCAGACCAGCTGAGATCAAATTGGGATATTTTATCACCCCAAAATGCCTTTTGCTGAATCTCAAAAGGTAAAAATGGCAAGCTTTCGTAGCCAATCGGGTTTTGGAGTAGTTTCAAGGGGGGGGTTTTTTAAAACTGTCCCATTTAACCTAAGCATCATTAACTTTTCAGCCCAGTCTCGTCTAATTTTGAGACCGGACTTCATTAAAAATACGCTTTAGGTCCCTGTTTGAAAAATCCCCTTGCCCCCTAGGGTTTTGGGGGGGATACAGCGTAGCAAAAAACGGTTTAGTCACCCATTTTCGTTAAAAATCTTTTCACTTGCGAATTTAAAAAAATGTGTACCCCTTTTCCCCTTATGAGTGCCCCGGGGGGCCCCGAACTTCAGAAGAGCTTTTTCAAGAATTTAACAATCACCCCAGATTATTTGTCGGGCAAGGTTATGTTTACCCATTTGAGCGTAATCACAGCAATTAAAAGTTTTTTTTCCGAAAGGAAAGGGGGAAAGGGCCCCAAAAAGCGATGCCCAACATCAAAATACTTCACACTCAAATATGTAGTTTTGGGGATTTCACCCTTTTTGTTATTACCATCCTTGGGCATCGGTCCATCGGATATATCTCTAAGATCCTAAAAATGAGGCCCCAGTAAAACCATTTCCAATACTTTGTGCGTCGTCCTATTGGCACTTGTGTCCTCCCTTGGCCCCTGTGACAGTGCAATAAGATTTTCCACCCTTTTTATGGGAAACACACCTTTAAATCTCTTATCAGCACAAATTCTGATTTTGCCAAATTCCACTTAAGCCAATAAAAAGATCAAGGGGAAAAACATTTAAAATTCCCAAAAACAAAAAACCGGTTCAATTGAGGGTTTTTTACTGAAGATTTGATGGAAAAATGATGACCCAAAAGATTATTGTATTTTAAATGTAATTAAACCCAAAATTAACCACAAAAGGCTGGAAACCGTGGAAATCAGATCAAAATAAAGCAACACAAACCATGAATTCCATTTCCCCTTTAAATACAAATTCACACCAAATGCATAAAAATGTAGTGAGTTAAATAACTAAAAAACAATCAATTTAAAATTGATGTATGAATTAAATAAAACCAAAAAGCCAAGGAAGTTTAAAAATTACCCTAGTATGACTCCTAGAGAAGAAAAAACAACAAAAAAGATGAATCGAATTACCACGTTTTCCCCTTGTTGCTCTCCCCCAAAATTTCCCAAACTTTTTGGGGATTGAAATGTAAGAGAATTTTGGATTAGGAAACCTAAGCCCTCTCACGAAAATGTGAGTTTTTTTAAAAAATTAACCCTCCTCAAACCCTCTTTTAAAGCAAGTATTTTATTGTATTTTAGGGTTAAAAAGTGTCAAAATTACAAGTTTGCCCCTTTTTTTGGTACTAAACCTAAATGAAAATTACAAAGAAATAAAAAGTGTCCCAAAACCAAAAAACAACAAAAATAGTTTTAAAAGAAGAAATATATAAAAGAATGGTTTCTAGATGCGGTCTTCATGGATCCCTTGGCCCAACTCATCGCCCGGGTTTAAATCGGTCCTTTGGGTAACCCCCCAAGCTGAGTTGAGAGAGTTTGTCCATTGCCCTAAGTTTTTGTAAGTATGCCCGTGGAAAAACACAATAAACAATAATAGAAAAGGTTAAAATATAAAAAATTTGGGGTCAAATCTGCTCAAAAAAGGGCCCCCAATGCCAAGTTTGAAACCTTCGTTCTTGCCCTAATGATGGTCTTGTCGGGTTTTTTTTATCATTTCCTGGGCCCCAAAAAAAATTTGTCTAAAAATAGTAGTCAAATGCGTAGAGATTTGTTTCCCCCTAGCAATACCCGAAGAAAAAACTTGAGAAACCCAATATCTGAAAAACTATAGGTGGTGATTGTCTTTTCTCTCCCTTTCCGGGTGTATCTCTTTTGCAACACAAATAAAGACCTTACCATAAAGTTACCCCTGTATAACCTTGCCCCTGAAATGTTTCCCCTTTTTTTTAATCTTGTATGCTGCGACTCCTGGTCTTCTAATGGTTGGCCCAACTGCTCATTACCCCCTAAAACCTCTGAAGGTGAACTAACTGTCTTGAACGTTGGCTCTTGATGGTTGTCATCTGACATGATTTTCAGGTCCTTGAAGGTTTGGCCCCAAACGGTGTTGCATTGCCCCAGTTTTGGGCCTCTGATGGGTTTATATGTGGCTATGATCCTCAAAGTTTGTGGGGGTTGTTTTATTTTTTGCATTCCCCAGACCTCTGATGGTGTTTGGGTCAAACTATCGTTTGCTATCCTTTTTTAAAAATATAATATTTCTTACCATATGTAATACTCCCGTCATGAAAAAAAATGGTTACCCGTAATTTAGGATGCACAAAGAGAAGAAAATCCCCCAAATTAAATCTATGTACTTTCCCCCTTTTGAAGGGTACCCTGCCCTTGGGTTAACAAAGACCATCTTGGTCATTCAACCAATGTAATGTATTGGGTTTGGTGTGGGAAGTTTCCCAAATTTCACTTCGATACTAATGATGTGCTACAAAATTGTACAACTTCCCCCATTTTAATAAGCGACAAATTTTTCCTTGTACCTCAAGAAATTGGAAAAAAATTTTCTCTTTGTCCCCCATCAATGGTTTTAAAAAAAGTCATGTCCCCATGCAATTTTGAAATGAAAAATTTCACTAGAATGATTGTATAAAAACAACAATACAATAATTATTTCCATTCCAAGGTTCAAAGTACACAATAAAACCCAAATAAAATACACTCAAACTTTCCAAATATATAGAATTAAATTTAACAACAAGTGTTTAAGTAAAATAG